>JAWMRA010000016.1:7493813-7674039 GCA_035584735.1 Pseudotriccus pelzelni | reverse complement strand
CAAAAAAAAAAAAAAAAAAAAAAAAAAAAAAGGCACATGGTGCTGTTTTTTCCTAAATTGTCTTTTTTTTTTTTGTGATGATGCTGAGGACAGCAACAATCAGAAGCATTTCCAACCTTCCTAGAGCTTCAGCTGGAAAATGCAGAAGACAAGACCCTCTCACCAAATTTCCTGCTTTGAGGTGACTCAGAAATTCTGTCACAACAGATTTTTCCTAAAATCTTTATGCACTTCCATATCTGGAGGAAGCTGCACTTTGTCTAAAGATCCTTCTTCATTTTGCACCCAACTTTGGGGCCAGCTCTTACTGTGTTCAGAGTAAGGGACCACAGTTGTAGTACAGCACTTCCAAACCATACCTCTTTCTTTAATGCCACCCTTCTAATAATCACACAGTTTCCAGAATATATTCAGTATATCTGGAATTTTTTAGCATTTGTGGTGGGGACTAGATCCTTCACAGGATCAGGAAAGAGACTGAACAGCATTGAAATAGTGGTATTAAAACACCCTGAGAATCCTCAAAATCACAAGGAAAAGCTTAATGCTGTGACCTGAAGCCTGTGCTGCAATATCTACTTGGCTATGTCAGCAACTGCAGCATGGCACTGAGGCTAATGGCTAGGATGGGGATGACACCAGCAGGATCTGGCTGGTGAGGCTAAAAAGGGTGATGATTAACCATGGGATGTCTGCTTGTCAGACATAGACCCTGCTGTAGGGGTCAGTACTGGCTGGGCTGAGCTCTCCTGGATGCTAGCAGTGGTGGTGCATGGCCCACTTTGTGTCTGGCTGTCACTCCAGGGCAGAAATTATGTTTAATCGAGGCTGTTGCAAAAATGAGGGAGCATTTCAGTGCTGTTCCCAAATTAAGAAGTGTGAGGAAGACCCTGTGCAGGGATGAGGGTTGGGAGAAAGGCTCATGTGGCATGAGCCAGTTAACCCAGCCCTGTGTGACATCCTCCTGGGACAGGGGGTGCCATAACCCAGAGGACTGCAAAGGCAAAAGTTCAGGCTGAGTTTACTGAGAGCAAACTCCTTCCTACAAAGCACCCAACATCTCATTTCTGGCCTTGCAACAGCTCAGCACAATTCACGTGCACCTATCGAGGGGCTGCTTCCTGCACCAGGCACTGGAGTCTGTTCCTGTCTCTGCAGTGAATCTTTGGGGAAACATGAGGCTCAACACTGCCTGAAAGCAGGTGCTGCCAGGCTCCTGGCCCCGCTGGAGCAGGCAGAGCCATGGCAGTGAGCTCGCAGGCTGGGGGAGCTGATAGCCAAGAGCCCCTGGGACCTTGGGGTAGAAGGTAAGCCTCTTCATTCCTGCTGGGAGACATTCTCAATGCTGGGAGGCTGCTGCTGAGACCCGGTCACTTCCAGCTTTCTTATGATTATCCATCTCGGCAATGGTATGCTGTTAAGTGTCTGATTACTGTGTTGTTAAAGCCTTAAGCCTGAAATCTGACTATCACGTGGTCCCTTGAGGGGCAGCCGATCCTGCTCGATCCCTCTACCAGTAATCCTTCCTTTCCCTTGGAAAAATAATAAAAAAGAAAGACAAGTGGTATCTGTCTGCAGCAGCACTTTCCAATCAAGTGAAAACTAGCTGGAAAATCAAATCAACTGGTAAGTTCCTGCAAAACAGAACTCTATATCTTTAAAATCTCCCCTTTTGAAGGGATGAGCTGAACGGCAATAGCTGCTGATTTAAAACAAACCATTACTCCTTGTATCTCCTCTCCAAGCCCCCCTCCCTGCAGATGCATGAGTCTGAGGGAGGCAGATGCTCTCTGAAGACTATTTTCCTCCGTTAAATAAATTCACTTTCAAATAATGTGTAATTAAATGTGTGGTATTGAATTAATGTTTTATTCTGAGTGCTTTGGCAGCAGGGGACCTAGGGGCCTGGCTGGTGGAAAGAAAACATGCTCACCAGAAAGACTCCCTTCTCCTCTCTTTTTCCCTTTTCCTCCCACCCTGCCAAGAATTCCAATCCTTATTTCCAAGAGCTGCTGGAGTGTATCAGTGAGCCCATGAGGAGGATGCTTTGTGTAAGATCCCTTTTGTGATACGTTGCCATGGGGCTCTCAGGCATTTGTGGAAAGACCTCTGCAGCCCACTCCTGTCCCTCCTCTGTCTTCTGATGGTCCTAGTCTTCCTCTTCAGAAGAGCCCAGCTGTGTGTTAACCCTTGTATACAAAAAGCAGAGCCTGAGTGTCCCCTGGGGATGTGAATTGGTGCTGGATACCTAAAGAGAGACTGCTGAAGCTGGAGAGGCAGTTTATCTTTCCAGCCTAGTGCCAGCCAGAAATTATTTGAGAAGGTGCATAATGTGTTGGTAATCACTGGATGTTTTTTAGCTCTTTTGTCCGGAATGTTAATAAGGTTTTGGTCCCCTCAGCAGTATTTTGTGTTCCTGTGGGAGCCAGCTGAGGAAGAGTTGGTGCATACAGAGGCATTGGCAAGCACGAGGTGAACCTTTGCTTTTTCCAGGGATCTCCCTGGAATGGCTGTTGGTTCTTCAGGACTGTGCATGTTGTACATCCCAGCTGAGACTGCTCAGCACCCAGTAGCCATGGGACACTTCGCATTGCTGTCTTCAAAAAATAATTACCAAGTGGTTTGTACTCAGATTTATGTGACTGAAATGGATGAGAAGGGTTTGAAGTTGTGTTTTGTTTTTTACAGGAGTGCCAGGTGGTTTAAGCTGGGACAGACATTTCTGCTTAGTGTCTATGAAGTGGTGCCAAGTGCATTCTAACTGTATCTTTTTCCAAGTTTTTTTCATTCAGCAAATGAAACTTTGCTTTGGTTTGGGTTTAAACTTTGCAGGTATGTCAGTCCAGGTAATGTCACCCTCTTCGAAATGGTTTTCAGCGTGATGTAGTGAGGGAGCCAGGCAGGTTCTGTACTTGCATCTGGTGAGTTGTTGGTTAAAGGTGTGATTGTGCTTTGCCTTTCTCTCATCTCCTTTACACACACACACTCGCTCCCTTTCCACTTGCCTTCAGCTCCGAGAGCACTGTACATGTGGACTGTTGGTGGTCGCTGTGTGGCTGCTTTCGGAGCTGGTGCTGCAGCTCAGGTTACGGCGGCTCAGCAGGTGCTAATCCAGTCACTCCGTGCTGCAAATCACATCCCTCTGTGGAGGTTGAGGGCTGCAAAGCAGAAAGGCAGCTCTTCCTCGAATCAGTTCTGGCTGGAGCTAGCTGAAAGGCAGCCCTTTGGGTCAGGGCTCCCTCTCCATCTGC
Organism: Pseudotriccus pelzelni; assembly: GCA_035584735.1. Taxonomy (NCBI): domain Eukaryota; kingdom Metazoa; phylum Chordata; class Aves; order Passeriformes; family Tyrannidae; genus Pseudotriccus; species Pseudotriccus pelzelni. The sequence goes on along the minus strand of JAWMRA010000016.1, from coordinate 7,670,788 downwards.
TATTGCAACAGCAAAAGCCAGAGGAGCTGATGCTGTCCTGATTGCCAGAGGCACGATTGGAAGTGGTGGATGTAAGGTATTTACAAAGCATCAGAGATCTGCAGGCAGAGGTTGGTCTGTTTTTCTGAGTCTGATTACACTGACAGCTCCTGCTTTAGACTGGCATTCCTGGATAATTTTTTTAACCTAGATTGCCCAGCTAAATGCGTCAAGGCTTGTTATTTTTTACTGAGGTTCATTTAGCAGCATGTACTGCATTAGCTCTGGGTCTGTTGGGTCAGCTGGGCAATAATGCCTCCTTCCCACCTGGGACCTGCACTCTTGCCTTGCACTGCTCACTAGGAATGAAGCTGATGGTAAGAAAATGAAAAGAACTGCAGAAACATAAAACAGTTGTCTTTTAAGGTCTTTATGAAGGAGTGTGATCCTTGACTGAGCCAAGGACTGTAATTGCTCCACCAAGTTCCCAAAGATTCAGATATGCTTTGCATAAACCTCTATGATTTGTTTTAGAACTGTTTGGCGCTTATAATCAACGACTCTTTTGAATCCAAGTCCTTGAAGGGTGTCTTACAGAGGAACTTGGCAAAGTACCAGTGTCTGGGCACAGCGCCGAGTTGCTGAAGCGTGTACCCAGGCCCTTTCCCAGAGGTGGCTCATGTCAGAGCTGGGAGAGAAGCCACCACAAGTGGAGGGCTATCTACTCAGAGTCCATGCAGAGATAAGAACCAGCTTGTTTATGTCTTCATTTTTTAAAATGATGTGGGACTGATTCTCCCTTTGTTTACACGTACTTCACAGGAGCCATCGATTGAAATCAATATCCTTCATTGACTTTGATGGATTTGCACCAGGCCAGGAGGGAGACTCCACCTCTGTGCGGCCTGCCTATGCATTATCTTCTCTCACTATGAGACAAGTCTGTGAGAGAATGACTTGCCAGCCCTCCAGTGGCAAGGCTTTTTGGTCTGGTCCTACCTGATGTGCATGCTTTGCTCTGATCAGGTACATCAGATAACTCATCAACATGTTTCGTTGACATCCAGGTTGCAATTGACTGCCTGACACGAAAGGCACTCTACTTGGTACTCACATGGCTTAATAAGAAGATTTCCAGTATAAATTGTAAGCTTTGATTATTTGGTTTTAATTGTAATGGAGCAGCAAAGCTGTGCAGCATTTATTCATAAGTGTTATTTCAGCAGTATCAGGAAAGAAATGAATGAATCATATTGACTAAGTGAGAACTTTGCTACCTTTTTGTGGACAACTTAGGTATAAAGAAAAGAGACAATTCTTTGGCATAAATTAGTTGTTACAGCAAATGACTCAGCCACTACTAAAAATGTCATTGTTGTTATCATTTATAAAGTGCTGTTGATGCAAATGAGGCTTTAGAAGCTTATGAAAATCAAGGCCATATCTACAAAGAGCCCAGGATCAGACTCAAATCAGGATACCCTAGAAACAGATCTAAAATAAGTCAGTTTTAAAACAGGGCTTGAACAGCAAGAGGAGTAAAAATAGAGAAGACGAAAAAGAGAGAAAAAAATACCATGATTTGAAAAAGCTAAGGGAGGGAGGAGCTGGTGATGGAGAGGTACAGGAAAGAACCTACCTTTAGGGAAAACATGGCCACGTGTGAGGAGGAAAGAAAAAAATTATAGAAAGTTGATATTTTCTTTCCTCAGATAGAATAGAAATCTTCTGATAAAGAGGATGGCAAAAGTAAATGGAGAAATTTCTATAACTTTTTTCTGTTCAGCCAGCAAGCCACATGTTGTTTGTGAATTAATAATCCAAGATCAAGAAGCCCACTGAAAATACAGCAATGACACAGACTGCTTGCTGGTTGGGAGTTTGAAAGAAGGAGGTGTGAAAAATAAACTGAAATTAATTAATCTAACAATTGAAATTGACTTGGTGTAAATGATCCAGTATTAGTAGTTTTGAATTTTACTGTAACTTAAGTACTGGTGCTGCTCATGGTTTACTCTGCTTGGAGTTTGATTTGTCCATTTGCCTCCCCCTGTAGTCACCTGTGTCCAAACACAATCGTGTATTCAGATTTCAACTGTATTAGCAAACCATGGTTTTAAGGATTCTGGCTGTGATGGGAATCTGAAATGCAGAATTTGCAGTGTCACTGAACCCATCTCTTCTTTATCTGATGCCCAGGACTGATTTAGAAATGAGACAGTAATTGGAAAATTAGATTCATGAAATGTACCAATGCGACATCCCAATATCCGCTCATGTGATTGAAATCTCGTGGTTATTCAAAACAAGCTGTTTTCATTGCATACAGTCTGTTACCAGCTCCATATGCTCTTCCTGGGATTTGGAAGTTGAGTCGGGGTCTTTTTGCCTTGACCTTACCATAAGCTAGAGAGACTCTGCAATATAAGCATAAAAGATGGGAGAAGAGTCATTGAATCAGTGATACAAGTGGAAAAGTTCTTGCTTTTCCAGGCTTAATCACAAGGGCCAGTGCAGAAGTGACCCATCAGAAAATGGGAGATTGATGTATGAGAAAAGCAGAATTAACCTTGTTGCCTCTTCTTCTTCCCCTGTATCTCATGACTGTGCTGGGTCTGTAAGTTTAGCAAACTAGAATGTGTTTATGTCATGGAGAGAATGAGACATGACTAAGGACACATGGGAGCAATGACGGGGAGGAAGAAGTTTCTGGTTTTAGACAGCCACTTTTCTGACTGAATTCAATTTAAGCAGAGATCAAGTCAGCTGTCCTGCAAAAAGGTCCAGAGGTGGTTAGGTAAGATCCCTTTGCAGATCTGAAGCTGCCACCCTTCTGCCTCGGCTCTTCCAGCAAAAGGGTAAGCTTTCAGCTTTGGAAGCTGTTTGTGAAGGTGGGTGCAGTGTCCAAGACTTATTCTTGTTAATGCTCTAACTTCCCCTCCTGCTGCCATCACTAAACTGAAGTCATAGGCCAGCAGCAGGTTGGGTGCTTTCTGATGTGGTTAATGGGTTATTCACAATAAGAGTTTGAAACACTTTCTCCGTGTGTTAAACCTTGATGGACAAGAAGGAATGAGAATCTGCCCAACTTTTCTTCTGTGTCGTGCAGCAACATAGTAATCCTCAAAAAAGGACTAAAAGATGTTTCATTTTAAACTGGAATTATTTCAGTGTCATGTGCTCACATCCTTCCTGCAGACACAACACGGCTTTGAATGAGTTCCCATCATGCTGTCAAGTCTCTTATTTTCCTGTCAGGTCTTGATGTGGCTCCTGCAAAGGTTCTTCTTTTGAATTGTCTTGTTGGCTTGTTTTTATAAGTTAATGGTACAAGAGGAGAAAAAAACCGAACGAGTGGTACTTAGGGGAAGGCAGTTTGCATACACCTTGTCTACAGGGCTGACTGCAACACAGCTGAGACAGATTAGCACACCACTGCCTGCCTAAAACAAATAAACACCAGCTGTTTATCAGACAGGGCTCAGCTTTCTCCAGGAGGAGGTAAACAGATTTATGCAGATGAACCTCTGAGGTGCCCTTGCAGCAGAGCATCCTTCATGGCTACTCTGCCTTCCTTATGAGTTACAGCCAGGACAGACGAGCACAGAGGTGCAGGGTTAGCACAATAACACAGCCATCTGCACTGTGCCGGGGTGGTTTGTCACTGCTTTATGGCCAAAGCACATCTCTAATGGTAATTTAGAATTAATCATAGTGCTGATCTCTCTGTGAATGGAAGAATTTGGTGTAAAATTCACTATTTTAGGCCTATAGCATGTGAAAAAGCAATTTATTATAACTCACTTATTATTCCATTTGTGTCTAAAATGCTGTGAAGCAAAATTTATGGCCAATTGAGGTTGAGAGAAATTGTGATCAGCAAAAGTACTTTTCTGATTCTGCATTAAGATTGTCCAGTTGCTGTCAAACTACTTAACTTCATGACCCTTTTATTTTTATAACCACACAGGTTTATTTTAAGTCCAGCAGTGCTACATACATCCACCACTGCAAAAGGATTTCTCCTCTCTCAGTTCAACTCTGCCTGCTGCAATAGCACCTTTAATTCTTGATATAAATTTTCCCTGAAGCTTCTCAGGTGACTTTAACAACTTGCTGGTCTTGAACACAGATGGGATATTATTTTAATAATGTAGACATAACTACACAGTTTGGCTGCCAGCTCTCAGAAATGTCTGATCATTTATTAAGATGTTGTTGGGAGGAAAAATTGGGAGCTGAACGTTTTGAGCAAGACCCTGGGAGACTTCAGAAAGAGAAGTTTGCTTCAGTTCTCATGGTGTTGCTCACAAGAAGTGTAAACATTCTCAAATAGTATTGCTGGTTATTCTGAGACAGTTTCCTTTTTAACTTTATCTCACACCAAACGGGGCAATCGGATTGCAATTGCTACATTTCTGAGTTTTTTGAAGTGTCCTTGGGCTCCTCTTAGTACAAGATCATTCCCCTGCAGCTTTCTTGACGGCTGCTATTCAGGAGACCAACAATGCAAATATGTGGTTTGTCAATACAGTAAGTCCAAGGTACTGTAGTGATGAGTGTTACAGAAATGCTTGCCAAGAGAAAGAGGAAAAAAATCCTTTCTCTCTACTCTGTGAAGTAAATTGGTGCCATTTAAGCTTTTCTTAGATTAGGACTTTCCTCACCCAAGTGCATCACTTAACATTTCAACACATAATATCTCAGATTTCTCAAGGTACTCCTTAAACACTCAGCTAAACCAGGTGGAGAAGGCAAAGTCCACATGTGATTTGTTCTCCCTGGCTGTCACTGCAGGTTTAAAGCCAGAATAATTTTGGATGTGCCTACCACCCTGTGCCTTAATGTTACAAATATTATTAATATTGGTAAGTAACACTTTTCAGTCTGTGGAACAATTAACAAAAAGGTCAATGGGAATTCCCCAGAGAGGCATCTTTCATTACAAGGCCCATTGCTTATGCAATCTCACGACATCCATCGTCCCAAACAAGCCAAAGGACCAGAGATGGCAGCTCCTTAAACCTGCCTCTGAACTCCTAATTAAAAAGCTTAATTGTACAAAATCCATTAGAACGCTTGTCTTCTAACCCTTTGGAGTTTTGATGCATTGTATTACCTGTGTTGCTGTGGGGCACGTGCCCCCTCGGGTCGATACAGGTGCCTGTTGGGACACCTGGGTGGCAGGAACTGGTGGCAGATTGTGATCTCTGTAAGTGACATGTCCCTGCAGCCAGTCTGAAACCTGGAGTTAAGTCACCTCCACCTCCTGGATCTGCAGTGTCCCAAGGGAGATGCACCTGAGCTAAGGGATGCATACCTGTGCCAGATGGAAGAGATGGAAAAGTCTCAGAAGTGGTCCAGTTTGTGAGCAAACATATTCAGGGTTGTGAACGCTGCAGGGTAGGAGTGGGAAGAGGGCACTGTCCCATGTAATGCCTCTGCTTGGGGAGACCTGTCATGCATCAGCTCTTACTCACCAGGCACTGGTGAAAAGTGTACAGCTCCCCACTGCCCTGCCATGACCTTCAGGCTGAAGCTGGGGGTGGTCTGTGCTGCCAGAGTTCCCAAGGGAGGCAGTAAGCCTCACTGAAGGGCAGTTTAGTGAAATGAAGTTTTGGGTACTGTGCCTCCAGAAAATGCTGGGGTGGCAGTGCATCTGTAGCTGTTTCCACAGTTTATTATGGCCATTAAAAAGCCTCTTTGTATTGCTGAGGAGCTGCAGGGGTGCTGTGATGTCAGAAAGGTGCTTGGAGGTTTGGTATCAAGTAGTTGTGCCCTAGTATTGTTTCTAGAAGAGAATATGGAGACCCACAACTTCTCCCAGCAGCCAGTGGCATTTAGTCATGCCACAGCATTAGTAGATATCCCATAGTTACTTACCTACCCTTGTAAATGCCTGATCCCTGGGCAGATCCAGCCCTTAGGAATGACCTGTTAGCTGAGCAGACCAATTTTCATCGGCCTCTGTACCTTTAGTAAATTAATAGCAACTGCTCTTCTGATTCTTCCTGAAACCTTGGTTGCTATTCTCTGTCAGTCCTTGCCGTCTTAAATGTCAGTGGAAAGGATCATTGAAACTAATGGATTCAGTTTGTCTGTTGTGCCAGTGATTGTATCCTGGGATGACCTTCTTTCTGAGGTAACAGTTGAGTAGAAGGCTGTAGGGTCAGGATCCTGCTGCAGGACAGCACTCAGTGCTTCCAGCTGGCTCCTGTTCATGCCCTACTGTGCGTGGGGGGGTCAGTGGTCCTTCTCCCCTTGGGAATGATCTGAGTTGCCAAGGTTCAACCTCAAAAATCTGCTGTGTTTGAGTTTAAACTAATCCCATTTGAAATGCAAAACTCAACAGGATCTTCTAATCTCACCCGGCCTGGCATCGGAAGTATGCAACCTTTGCTACGCCTCACAGGAGATGGATTATTTCCAGGATCATTCCAAAGAGATTCAGGTCTTTGTAGCAGAACTTGCCCCAAAGGTTCCTCTCTCTGTGGACAAGCTTGGCACGAGCTTGTCGTGAGAACGTGATACACCTCAAGTATTTTCCTCACAGATGTTTTGCATGAGAGTAGCTCCATCCCAGAGATGGCTGCGTTCTGTGGGTGGGTAAAAAGATCCCTGTAGATATTTTTGCAAAACAATTTCAGATCCCTTGCAGCTTGCAAGAAAATTGAATTAGTTGTTTTCCATTCCCTGAATTAACCCTGATTCATTCTTCCCTCAACCCTCTCCCTCTTCCTCCCCTCCCTCCAACAGATGTCCAGCATATTAAGAGGAGAGACATCGTTTTGAAGAGGGAGCTGGGAGAAGGTGCCTTTGGGAAGGTGTTCTTGGCCGAGTGTTACAACCTCAGCCCCACCAACGACAAAATGCTGGTGGCAGTGAAGGTAAATCCCAAGGGTGAATGGCAGAGAGTAGGGCAGGGGCTGGTTGGCAAAGTGAGACTGGATGAGCCTGCATAGGAAAGGGAAGCGGGGGAGGGCTGGGGGCCACGGTCGGAGATTTATTTGATGCTGGAGATTGTGGTAAATCCATTTAGTCACACAAAATTTCAGTGTTTCACTTCAAGGTTGTCTGCTCTCACCAATGCCAAAACCTCCCTTCCTGCTGGCGCAGCCAGGAGACAGACAGGGAGGAGAAGCTGGTCTGGAAGCCGTGAGCTCCTGTGCAGCTGAAGCAGCGCAGTGTGAATCCACCTCCCTCTGTGAGGCACTGGGGCCCTGCTCCTTCTGGATTTTATCTTTTTGTGTAACATGCAGAAGCTGAAACAAAAAAAGGGACTCAGCAAAAATAAGTACTCAAAAGCTAAGCACGATGAACCAATTTTCTGGGATCAATTTGCCGCAAGATGGGCGAAGCAGCTCGGCTCAGCTCCACTCAGCTCCTGCTTGCCTAGCCACAGGTTGCTCCTGTTTTGCTTATTTTGAGCCAACACAAGTTCAGCTTGGTTTGTGCTGTGCTGCTTGCATCCTTGTGATAGTCCCCGTGTGAGCTGTGCCCCATCAATGGGGCTCTGGACAGGGGAGAGCACTCAGTGCAGAACTGCGCTCTCCTCTCAAGTGGCACCAGTTGGCAGACATACTGTCTAATCCCTTGGATTTAACCAATGCCTCCTAACTCCTTGGAACAAGTTCTGCATTAGAACCAACACTCTACAGGGGGAAAGGTTCCAGCACTCTCTTCAGGATGCTGGAGGCAACCAGTTACTTGAGAGTTGTTCTAATCATTGGCAGCTCAAGTCTTTTTTAATTTTAAGCTCATGTGTCCCATTTTGCTCCAGCAGTGAAGTGCAAGACTGCACCTTTCACCTCTGAGACTGGTTAAAGCTGAGGCAGCGAAGACACCCTTATGATTAATTGCTTGATTACAGGGTTGGAACTGCCTATCAGTGTCAACCATCCCTTAGCAAGCCTGGCTCTCGAGTCTCTTCTGAGTTGCATTTGCATGTAGGCAGAAACGGCATCTGAACTTGTTTCTGTTAATTGCTACTATGAGCTTACATCTCCAAAATGCCTTTCATCCTACAAGATCATACAGCTACAGCTCTATAGAGCAGGGCCTTGGAATCTGGCTCCTTGCCAGCTCTGGGAGTGGCAGGAAAAAAAATCCCTCTAATTTGGGCCACATTATAAATCTGAGGTAAAATAAAAAATAAAAAAAAGTAGAAAGGCTTTACATATTAAGTCAAGATCTGGCTGCGTTTCCTGAAGATCCCATGCTCCTGATAGAGGCTGAGAACTACCTCCCCAGACACTGCAGCTCAGGGCAGCAGCAGGATATGCTGGCTAAGGGCAGCTGAGTCCACAGCCCAGAGCCTGCCTCTGCTCTGCTCTCAGGGGCTCTCTCCCAGGGCTGAAGAAAGTGCCTGTGTTACTCACTCAGCTAAATGGACTCAGATTTTCAGCGAATCTAGAGGTTGCAGCCCTGCAGATAAGCTGAGTTTTGAAGTGATGACATGGACAAGCTTCCTGTTTTATTCAGCTTGCTTCTAAAAGCATGCTAAGAAATGCACAAAAACTATATCCAGTGAAGAGTGTTGAGGTGACAAAGTCAAGCACTAGAAATGCTGGAGGGGCTGTATTCAGGGCATGTCCTTCAAACACATATTTTTCATTTCTCTGTGAGCTGCTCTGTTATGATGATCGCTCCTGTGCTGAGATCTCCCTAGATGTGAGTGTGCCTGTTTTCACAGCTTCCCAGCAAGTTGCTGGGGTTGTACCATGACCATTTTGCAGGGGATGGAGGGCAGATGGAGAAGCAGGAAAACTGAGCTGAAGGGATCCACTTAGGTGGAAGGAGTTACTGACCTTCCTTTCCAGCCCCATGGACAGCAGGTACCAGACTCAGAGTGAGTCCTGCTGCAGCAATAAACACACAGTGCTTGTGGAGATCTGGCCATGATGCCACATAAGGGGGGATTTTCCAGGTAATACTAAAACAACTGGCACTTCATAACAACAGCTGCAGCCTTGCAGATGCTCAGGGGACTTGCCAGAATTATGGAGGAATTGTGTGATGGAGGCACAAAAAAATCCACCCCAAATCTTCCTAGGAGAGTCATGCCAGTGATTTTACTGAGAAATCCCTTCTCTTCATCTGGTTCTGGTCTTCTTTCCCTGTTCTATCCCTTCCAGCTCCTATTTTCCTCATTTTTAAATGCTTGGCTGTTCAACCTTAGTAGTGCGAGGGGTTTTAATAACTTTTTTTTGATGTGTCATATTTACAAACGTACAGCCCTAACGCCTTGTAGAAACGATTGTATGTGAAGGAGAGGAAACCACTGCAGCTTGAAATACTGTGTGCAACCACAGAAAAAAGGGGGAGAAAAGAGTGATGGGGGAAGGGACTATTTTCCTGCAGAAAAATAGGGTAGTATCAACGTTATGAAGATATTAAATGCCTAAAAGGAATTGGGTGCCTGAGAAAAGGATGGATGCTTTGCCATCTGCACCGTGTAACTAACATTCATCTAAATATCTCTAGTCAGGCTATCCCAAAGGACATGGAATTAAAATAGATTTACTCCGTGTGTCTAGTAGTTTGGGGGCAGAAGAAGAAGAGGTAGGGTCCTAAGGCCTGGGGAGAAACCTTGCAGCAGATCTGCTCCAAGGGGAAAAGCGCCTGCTCTGAAGGATTCACTGCGTCCAGCAGTACCATGGGCCAGCCAAGGTGCAGTCACTGTGTGCTGGGTCCTCTCCTCCAAGCACAGCTTTCTGTTGCTTAACATCTCTTAAGCAGAAATTGCAGCCTGCACCTGCTCATGCCACTTCTCCTGTCTGTATGGGGAGATTGAAGGCACGGCGAAAAGGGAGAAGGTATATTTGCGTGTAGGTAAGGGGAGAGCTACCTGGTGAGGGGGAACTGATGCACATCAGACTGATTCAGGACAACTGGAACAAGTTTCCTTGAGTCTTTTACAGCTCCTGTTAGGCTGCACAGTTAAAGCCAGAATTTGTCTTAAACAGTCCTGGCATGTGGAGGATGAGGAGAAAGTCACTGAGATATAGCAACTCAAAACCAGATTTGCCTCTTCATTTCCTTGAATGTTTGCAAAGACCATGCTGATTCTCATGGCCATTTCATCTTGTCAAATGGTCTGGGCTTCAATTTTTTTATCCAGTTCCCTTCCTTGATAACCCTGAAATAACAACAAGCTGCTTTCAAACTAACTCTCCAATGCAACTTCAGACTAATGCACAGAACAAGCCAGACTCCCACCCTGGGAATTCCTCCCTGATTGCCAGCTGCACCCACAGCAACATCTTCATGGCAAGTCTGCAATGTCAGGCTGGTCCTCACCACCTGGAGCCTGCAAGCTGCCCTGCAATGGCAAAGTGGCGTGCTCAAATTGTGGAAGATGAGATATTCTCAATGAGGATACCAATTTCAGCATCAGTCTTCCAGGGGAGCTGTTATAAGCAGCAGAGAATAAAAACATGATTTTTAAAATTATGAGAAAAGACTTGACAATGTCCTTCTTCGGAGGCAGTTTGAAAAATCCACACAATAACTGCACAGCCAGGCAAATCCATCTTCTGAATAAAGGCAGTGTAGTCAGCTATTTCAAAATAAAAGACAGATAGCAAGGACTGGCTGGCTCAGGAATTTAATAATAATGAGATATGAAGCCATTCACCCCTAGGTCACCAGTACAAATTCTGCCCAAGCTGGGAATAATTGGAAGCTATTACCCTCTGAGGCATGTTTGCTGCTGCCTAAGAAATGAGCTGGGGAACCCACTGGGCCAGTAACTACATGAATGAAGCGCTTAGGTGGTGCCACCAGCCCTCCCAGCGCAGCGGGGCTAGTGGCAGCGGTTCCTCTCCCCTCCCATCCTGACCAGCTCCTCTGTCATGCTGTGACCCATTTGTTCTGCTTTTCCCTCTCCCGAGCCCACCCTGTGCGTGTCTGTGTCCCTCATTTCAGGCACTGAAAGACCCCACGTTGGCAGCCCGCAAGGATTTCCAGCGGGAGGCAGAGCTGCTCACCAACCTGCAGCACGAGCACATCGTCAAGTTCTACGGCGTGTGTGGGGACGGAGACCCCCTCATCATGGTCTTTGAGTACATGAAGCACGGTGACCTGAACAAGTTCCTGAGGTGAGTGTGAAGGAGGGCGTGGGAATTGCTGTAGAGCTACCCCAGAACAGTTGTGGCTCAGTGACATCATTCAGTGAGCTGAGGAATGAGAGATGGTTGTTCCAAGGACAGCTTGTAGGAGATGATGGTCCTCGACAGATCTGGTGCTTTATTAGCCCTGTCCCAACATTTCCTCTTAGGTAATCTCAGTGGTGGTCCCTATGAGCTGTGGAAACCAGGGGTTTCTTCTCCCACCTCAGGAAGTTTGAAGCTGCAGGAGGTGTGTCTGCAGTCCTCTGTCTTTTGGGGATAGAAGGATATGATATCACAGCTGTCAGCAGCTCCAAGTCCTGTACACCCAGCAAAGCCATGTCCTGCTGAAGCAGGAAGGCTACTTGTCATCAGTCCCTCAGTCACCCAGCTCCTGCTTCAACAGTACAAGAACCAAAATATTCCTTTCAGAAACTTGCTGGAGTCCTGATTGGTATCCTGGGCATTTACCAGTCTCTAGTTTTCATTCCTGTATTCCTAAAAGACCTGAGAAATGTTGGAGGGGCTTTAGGCAGTGACTGTGGAGTCCATCCCTGATCCCTGGTCCCCATGCCTCATCAGAGAGAGATCCCTTAACCTGTAGCACACACTACTCAAGAAGCCTGGCAAGGCCTGAAAAAGTGCTGTAATTGCCTTCCCTGTCTCTAGAGAGATGTAAATTGCTGGAGCCCCCATTGCCCCCCATCATCCAACCATTTCCTCAGCCTGAGGCAGATCATTTGTGTGCCCTGCATCCATCAGCAGCAAGGGGCAGGAAGCAGCTGTGGGAAGATGTTTATGGTGCTCTTCTTCCATAAAACAGAAATTCTGCTCTGAAACCTGCATGCAAGTGGAGTGGTACTTACCTCTTGAAATAATTAGTAGTTTTATTTCCCAATATTTAGAAAATTGGACCCTTGATATTTTCCTGTTTTGACTGCTAAGTGTGAATATGATTGCAGGAGGAACAAGAAGCTTGTGTGCTGCAGGTCTAGATCTGGGGTTGGGATATAGTCAGTGAGTATTTTTCTACCATTACAGTCAGTTTCTGAGCAGGAGACACTGGTTTCCCCCTGAGGTTTTCGCTCCTAAGCAATCACCTAGACCAGAAGAGATCTGAAGAAGGATCCTAGAGGTTTCTTCTTTTGTCTTTCAAGTAGTGACAACCTGTCTGCAGCTCCACTGGGGCGTTTGCACGGCAGTGAATGAGCTGAGAACATTCCTGCATTGGTTTTCCTCCTCATTTTCCTCAACTGTGGGTAGAACGAATATGATTTTATAGCTCAGTCCCTGTCTCAGGCTCTGGATAGATCAAAGGCATCCTTGGCAAGGTAGGATGAGTGAAAGCTGCTGCTACATGGGCTTTACAGAGCTCCTCAGACCCTCGTTCAAGAGGGAGCAGCCTTGGTTACCCTGGGACCCTCTCTTGTGGTAACTGCAAGGGCTCAACAACCTCCCAGCTGCAGCAGATTGAACTCTGCCTACTGGCATGAAACCATGAGTTGGACTGAAACATTGTTTTAGCACAGATTAGTGATGCAGTGTTAAGGACAGTGGCTCAGCCTTGTGACTGGAGGATGGCAGTCTGAAAAAGCATAAGATACGGTGTTCTTCAAGTGCCTCACAAAGAAGAGTGGAAAATTGACCCATCCTTTTTCCTGGCAGAACCAGCAACCTTAATTCCCCTAGAGCAGGGAGATATTACAGCTGAGGCACAACCTCTCACTGCTCTAGCTGACCTCCCGAACACTATAGTCCAAAACAGGCTCTCACTGTCTCAGAAAGATGTCTTGTGTCCACTGTCAAAGCCTCGTGGATTTGCTTCACACAATAGTGTGTCTCTAAGGCTGATACCATGCTGGAACCATGGACACCCACATCCCTGTCCTAACCTTTCCTTGGGACATGTCTGAGAAACACTCATGCCTGATGAAATTCATCTCCAGTTTCACTGGAGAAAAAAGCTCATTGTATTATCTTTGGCTTTTATGAATGAAAAGAAACTTTCCAGATGTGTGGTCCCTGGGACTGCAGCTCCTCATCTTCCAGTTGCATTTAGCTGCCAGCTTCTCCTTCCTGTGCAGGCTTGGAGAAACCAGTTACATGCTCCCTTCTCTGCATGCTGGTGTGTGGTAGGCAGTGAAACCCCTCTGTGTCCCAAAGGAAGCTGGCTTTGGGAGCAAGGGAGCTTTTACCCAGCAAACAGGAACTCAAAATGCCTAGGGGGACATATGGAAAGAGAGTTGTGGGTTTGTTTGTCAGGTCAGGTATCTGCTGGTGGGAACCTGTGGAAGGGGGAGTGCAAGGGGGTAAGAAAGGGTTGATGGTTCAGGGCTGCCTGGCATCCCTCAGCAAGCAGCAGTTTTTATAGTGTGATGGTTCACCCAGCCCACAGCAGGAGACAGTGACTCCCAGACACTGGAGGCTAGTGATGCTGGGAGTCTGTAACAGACACTCAGATGGACTTTTCTCAGTTTAACTGCAGAAATTGGAAAAGCAGTAAAATGGAAGAGGCTCACTCTAGACTCAGTTTCCTAGAGAAAAGCACAATAAATAAATTCCCCTAAGCGTTTTAGATCTTTGTGTGCTTCCTAGAGAACAGAGAGTTTTACCGGTCTGTAATATTGACTGGTGTGGCAAAAGGAAGCACTAGGATCAACACCAACCTGCTGTGTTAGTGGTGGCAGGTGCTGGGATGGCTCTACACACCTCCCAGGGCCCCTGCGTGTAAGACTGTTGCTTGGGGGTGCAACAACAAACCCTGCTGTCTGCACCAGGGGAGACTGCAATTGTGGTGTCCTGCCTAATAGAAAAGACCAACAGACGTGATCTTAACGTAGAGATATACCAGGCATTTCTCTCCAGGGAGCACAGCATCCCTAGGGATGGTGTGCACAGGGGCTGGAGTCTGCCAGGGTGGGTGAGTGGCAAGGCTGGGTGTTCCCAGCACACACACTCACTGCTCAGGGGTCTGCAGTGACCACATCCCTCTCTGCTCACCGGGGGTGTCCATCACTTCTCCCCCTTCCCGTTTGTCACTGGTTTGCTGGCTTTTGTTTTCTGTCTGGGACAGAAGCAATTTTGAAGTAGGGATAATTGGACATTGCCATTACAGACTCTCTCTGCGGTCTGTAGTAAGTTGTTGCCACTCAGTCAGGCAACAGGTTTTGTTAGAAAAGTTGCAAAGTTCTGGTGGTTTTGTGTCAGCCCTTCTGGTGAAGCAGCCCCACTGTCAGACTGTCTTGGGACAGAAGAGGAATTTTAGAAGAGAAAGTTAAAAGGGTGATTTTTTTTCCCCAAATCATCCACTACTCCATAATGAAAAAAACTCCAATAGTTCTTTAACAGGAAATCCACCCAATTTTATGACCTCTCTCTAAAGCTGAATTAAACCCCTTTCCCCAAGAAAAGATGGACATACCCTTCTCATATTCCCTGTAGGTTTCTTGACACAACTAAATGTACTAATATCCTTCCTGTTTGTGTCATAAATGTGTTGATTCTTCTTTCCTTTGGAATATAACCATATGGGATGGGGAAAGGGAGGGAGGGAGAGAGGGAGGGACATGTATGTAGTAGAGAGGACATACTGAGATGTGTCCTGTATAGTAGGTTGTACAAAGAGCCAGTGAATTAAAGGTGTTGGCTGACCATTTTTTAAACACCACCTGTTCCCTTCAGGCACAGACACTTCTTTGGGGGCCATTACTGTATTTAAAAAAAGTGGCAGTAATGAGATAGTAATACATCCTTCACTTCTCACCTAGGAATGTTTACATTTGATGACAATCAGCTGTAGCTAAATATGGTGTAACTGCAAGGCATGATTGGCACAAACTGTCCAGACCAGTTTTAGAAGCTATTGTTTGTTCTGCTTTGCTGTTTTTATCTAACCTGCTCAGTCCTAGCTCAGCTTCACCTGCTGTCACCATTTGTTGTCACCACAGAGTAGTTTCCTGGGGTAAACATGTCTGTGGGCTATTTAAATAAGACATCAAACAGTCATTTCTGCATGCACTCTTCTGTAGCTCCTTCAGCAGTTCTTCCAGTGTGCTGCTGCTCCCACCATACCCACAGGGCTCCAAAATGCCTCTGGCAGCTCACACTGCTGCTCCCAGACAACTCATCCCACATTCAGCAGCACCACCCACTCGTGGCTCCCAAAAAACACTCCTGGCTCCTCAGGAGTTATTTCTGCAGTTTCTCTCCTCTTCCAGCTGTCCTTTCTACCAGGAGAGGACCTTCAGAGCCATGTTCCCAGTGGAAGGGCAGCAGAAGGTAGCTGAAGAGGGGGGCATTTGAAAAATTGATGCTTGAACTCCAAACACGTGGATGCTCATTTCTTTGGTGCACCCTCAAACCCAACACAATTCAGGAACAGAGATAAAGGTGGAAACAGTTTGGATCTTGTGATTTGTTGTTCAGTCCCATGTCAAGGAGGAGGGAAAGCTCTGAATGTGCAGTTTTGATTTGCTGTCTCTCTGTGGGGTTACTGCTGATGACAGGGGTAAAATGCCAAGAATAATTTCAAAGAGAACAGTATGAAAGCCTCAGAGGAAATGTTGTACTGTGTCTTAGTCACAAGAAGGAAGGTCACAGCAACATTTTTTGCATTTCCCTAAATACAAGGGCTTTTGTTATTCTGCCTTCACACAGGTTACCACAGGGTGAGATCTGTCAGGGGAAGAGACATCACAGAGGGAGTATGGCACAGAAAGGCTTGGTACATAGTGAGGAAGGGGACAAAAAAGGGACAGAACAGGAATAAGACTGACCTAAAGTCCTGCATTTACAATGCACCTTGTTCAGCAAAATATTTCCTTTTGTTGCACAGGATTTTCTCCACATCTGCTGACAGCCGGGGCTAAACTTTGCACCTGTGCTCGTGCTGTCACAGCTCACAGTACCTGTGTTACCTTTGGGATAGTTCAGGGTATAAAGGGGATTTTCCAGGGATGAAGCTGCTAGTGTTCCTGTGAAACATTTTCTGTGATCTCTGGCTGTATTGGTATCAGTCAAGGGGTGGTTGGTTGGTGATATGGAGGAAAGAAAAGGAGGCTGTTTGGGATTCATTAAAAGATTAGGTAGCAAAAATATGACAGCTGTGGAAGAAAAGTGGGTGATATCTCTACCTCTGGGAAGTTTTCATAGGTGTAAGAACTAACATGTAAATATCCTAAGGCTCATTACTTCTGCACAGGTCTTGCCAGAGAAGAGTGTCCATGTTGCATCAAGCCAGTGTGCCACTGTTCTGGCATTCTGTCTCCATCTG
Source organism: Pseudotriccus pelzelni (assembly GCA_035584735.1). Taxonomy (NCBI): domain Eukaryota; kingdom Metazoa; phylum Chordata; class Aves; order Passeriformes; family Tyrannidae; genus Pseudotriccus; species Pseudotriccus pelzelni. The sequence goes on along the minus strand of JAWMRA010000016.1, from coordinate 7,654,429 downwards.
TGACGACAAGAGGTTGTGTGCAGTAGACCAAGGATAGGATAAGGATGTATGGCACCCACTCACCCACCAAATGTCTCCCCAGCTTCCTCTTCTCATAAGCTTTTGTTCTTCCTTTCCACTGGAGCTGTGTGTACATCCTCACAGTGCAGAGCTGGGGTCTGGTCCCCACTCCAACAGGAGCAGCGACCGTGTGGGAATTCCCATCTCCTTGGTCACTTCTGAGATGCAACTCTCTGCTTTTTGCTTCTTCCTCCCTATAGGGCACATGGCCCAGACGCTATGATCCTCGTGGATGGGCAGCCTCGACAAGCCAAAGGGGAGCTAGGGCTATCCCAGATGCTCCACATCGCCAGCCAGATCGCCTCTGGAATGGTGTACCTTGCCTCCCAGCACTTTGTCCACAGAGACCTGGCCACCAGGAACTGCTTGGTTGGAGCCAACCTGCTGGTGAAGATTGGAGACTTTGGGATGTCAAGAGATGTCTACAGCACTGATTACTACAGGGTAAGGCAGCTCCAGCAGCAGTCTGATGCTCAGAGCAAAGGGAGACTAGGAAATGTTACAGTAAATCGTTTTTGGAGCCCTTGGGCTCACTTGCTTTGTTATTTCTTCACTGAAATATGTGCACAGATGTTGATCAGGCATCCCTAAACACTGTCCTTGCTCCTGTTCAGTCCTGGCCATGCTTGTAGTTCAGACATCCACGCAGATGCCTACACACGGACTCTCTGTGATACCCCAGCACACAGTCACATGCTTTGGGATGGCTCTGAAGTCATCCCATACTTACTGCCTATTTTTAATTCCTTTTTTTTTTGAAGACATTGATAAATTAAAGGTAATCCAAAGAGATGATAAAGACTACAGGCTGTGACCTCTGGTGTTAGATTAAAGAAACTTAATACAGGGACCTAGAGGAGAGGCAACTGAAAGACTGACTGATAAGTGCATAAAATATGGAAGAGGAAATAATAGTCAATTTAGGTTCGACCTCAGAACACTTTTTTTTCCCAGCAGGGTCATCATTAGAAAATGGAATAATTTGCCAGGGGTAGGTTGCTGAAAGCCTGTCATTAAAGAAACTCAGGAAGCAACTAGATAAAAGTGCCTGGGTTTAGTGAAGAGGCTAATCCTGCACTTGTCTCTGGGGACAGACTCAGTGAGCCAGGAATGCCTTTCCAGCCTCTTCTTGTGTGATTTGTGCTCGCACTGTCCCCTCGTCTTGCACACTCCCTTTGTACCTGTCTGCACTGTCCTGCCTGCCCAGGATGGCAGCCTCCCTGGGGGAACAGAGTGTTTCTCACCCTTCCCCAGCTACAGGAGTAGATGTGATGTGCGAAGTGTTTGAAGCACACTGGAGTAGGTATTTGTCTCTGGGCCATCCACTATAAGGGAAGGGCTTTTCAGGCTATGGAGCCGTGGTTTCCAGCCTGATGCTTGGACTAAGGCTGGTTTATTTCTGCTTACAACATGAATGTTTGCCTTTGAGGATGATTTCTATCAGCTACCCAAAGAAAGGGTTGATCTATGGTCTTGATCTGATTCAGGAAGTTTTCATTATGTGATAGACAGCTGCCAAGTGGAGTTACTGTGTTTGGGAGGAGGAAAAACATGATCAGATTTGTGCTGAGACATATCACCTCTCCCAAGCCAGAACATTGGCTTACCACAAGTTTAATTGCCCATGTTCTTGTCTGACTTCTTCCCTTCAGCCCTGTTAGTCCTGCCTCGACCACAGCCAGTGTCACACTTCTGGGAACAATCCCAGCTGAGCTTGTGTTCCTGCAGCACTGAGAGCTCTCTGTGCAGTGAGAGAATTTGCTGCTAATGACATGTGAAGGCTGGGAGGGCCCCCAAAAAGTGAGAAATGAGATGATTTCCACAGTTTGTTGTTGTTGGATTTTTCGTCTTCTCTATGGTGGTGTCCTGTAGACCTCATCCTGTCTGTGCAAAGTGCTGAGGACTGCTCCGTGATATCTCATGCAGTGTTGTAAGTCGTTTTAGTGGACTTGTTTCTGCACAGACAAATTGCCATGTGTGACTAAAGTAGTAACTAGTTATCACCTGTTTACCAGAACAAGAGCTGAGTTTCAGACCAGCACAGCCCTTTGTTCTTCATTGATTTTCCTTTCTTTGTTTTCACTTATTTTTAGTACTTTTAAAACTCTGGCTCACTAAGTTCATTCATGGAGGCCTTTTCTCTCTTAAAGTCCAAAGAAGGGTCTTAGCAAAGCAAGGTTCTGATTGCCCACACTTATACTGGTGGCATGAAGAGCAGAGGGTTTATGTGATTTGCCCAAGGCCAAAGCAGGAGTGGCAGAGCTGGGAAGCCTACCCAGGCCAGCAAAGAGCAGAAGTCCAGAGGCCAAGTGTCCTTCATCCTTCCTCCAGCCACAGTCCAACCACACTCCTCCCAGCAAATGAGCGAAGAAGCCTAAGTGGGAGAACTGAACTGCTCCTGATTCTCACCTATGAAAGGTGGAGATGTGGCTGAAGATTTGAACTTTTAAAGACTTTGGTGCTGTCCCTGGTCACATCTACAACCTTCTTGGGGAAGTTCCCAACTCTGTTTCCTGGTGTTTGTGCACGGCACCTCTCTACTTGTGCACAGCCTGCCATTGCCACCAGTAGGACCTGGAGTAAAATTCTGCTTCATATGGTTTCTAGAAAGCATTGCTTGGTGTGTCCGAGCTGCAGCCCTGGGAGGAACTGTAATCTGTCATTTTCTGGAAACACAGGGAAAGATTCCACCTCCAAGCTGACACAAAGTCTGGAGCTCTCTGCAAGCAGACTTCAGTCTGCCCTGTCCCTGTGTTTGCTCCTGCCCAGGCCCCACATGCCTGGATAACTGGGCATGTGCATATACGGTATCTTAAGTGGGATATATGAGCGTGTTCCAGGCTGAGGATTTGTTCCTAGGCATTTTCTTTCTTTCCCATTTTTTAATCTTTTAAGACAAAGAAAGAACACCATCTGGCTCCAGCATTTGTGGGATGCAAAAGTGCTTTAACTAAGGTGAGCCGCTTAATTTTCTGTTACACATTTGGATACAGAAAACAAATATTTGCGTAACAAAAGCAGCAGAGAGGCTTGTTTCCCCTCTCCGAAAGGCTCTCTGTGTTCTGCCTGAAGACAGATGTGTCCTTTTCCTCCTGCATCACAGAGGGATCCCGTCAGCTGTTGCCTTTAAACCTCCTTTTCAACAAGACAGGATGGAGAGAAGATGGTTGTGGAGGTGGAAGTGGTGGGGAGAGGTGGATCAGCATCTGATTAGAAAGCGGAGGAAAGTGGAGGAACTGGGGAGACAGGGAGAAGTAGCCCAGCTTCTGTGTGAAGACTAAAGGCGGGGATGCTGAAGAAGCATTTCTGTGCTGTGTTGTGTAACGTGCTGTGCAGTCTTTGGTGTGGGTCTCCGTGGGAAGGCAGGACGGAATATATCCATATTGGAGAGAAAAGATTTGGGCGGATTTCGTTTTCCTTGTTGTTTTCTTTAAAAAACTGTGCGAGTAGGCGACTTTTTTTAGGTATGACTCAGGACTGTGACAGCAGGTGGTGGGACGCTGTGGGTCAGGGACATTGTGCCTCAGCCAAGCTGAGTGTGGCATGGAGACTGCAGCAAGTCAGGTACACAGTGCCTGTCTGGTTCTGTCCAAGGAGCTGAGAGCTTTTGTTGTGTCTAGGGGAGGAGTGTCAGAGCTGGAGGCATCTTCAGGGCTGAGATTAGAATTCCCAGCTGCTCTTTCACCCTGCAGACAAGGGTTTGGTTGCTCCAAGAGACCTTCACTGACTTTGAACCCACCCAAACTCCAGTAAAATCCATATAATTTTCATTTGTCTCTCAAAATGCATAATTCAGTTTCAAAACAAAATCATGGTCACTGTCCAGGGAAAGGGCAGCATTTCTTCATCTTTAGAAGAGAACATAGTCTTAAACTGTAGTCAAGACTCCCAAGGTAGTGTCCTAACATGGGTAGGACATCATCAGTGAAGACACATGTCAAACAGAGGACGGATTTATGTTAGGCATTAAATATCATTAAGACATTCCTCTGTCCACATTTCCTCTATCCTGCCCTTCTGGCATCCTGCCCCAAATCCTGGGCTGGGCTTGAAACCTCTTGGGGATTTAGTTTCATCCTTTTCGAGAAGTCTCTGCTGAGTGTTCTTGTGATCACAGTTCATCACACAGAGGACACCTACTTGTCAAAAAAAAGACACATGAAGGACTTGAAAAGGGATCTGAAAGTGTTTTTGTATTTCTAGCAACACAGAGATAGATAAACATAATAACAGAAATGCACCCTGTTTCTTTGTCCTCACTACTCTGGAGCATTGTTTGGATTTGGGACAGACAAGGTTTTCAGGAAGAAGTAATATCTTTTAATAGAACACAAGATATTGTTGGAAGGGGAAAAAAGAATGAATTTTAGGTACACAAAGCCTCTCTGAGTTCTTTTTTTTTATTATTATTATTTTCAGTTGTGTCAGTTGGTTTAATAAAAGATTAATATCTCTTCCTATGAACCTTGGCTCTCATATCCTTAGACCATCAGAACCAAAACAACACTTTTGCTATGACTTTGGCCTTAGGTCAGTGTTCTTTAAAAAGTCTGGGATCCCTCCTCCTCTGAAGCATGAAGGTCTACTGTGGAAACATTTTCTTTCTTCTCTTTCTTTAAAATGGCCAGCAAAAACCCCAAATTCTTGATAATTTTCAGTACCCATTGTAAGATTGCTTTCTGATGACCATCTCCCATCTAGACTATCTCTTACTTTAGTTGTTTCCCACTGGAGTTCCAAGATTGCTTGCTTTCTCATGGGTTCAGCTAGTTATTTTTCCAGTGAAGTTTCCGTGTGAGCAGTAGATCGCTGAGGTTTTGCAGCTACCTGGGTCATGCTCCTTTGGAGTCCCTTAGTGCCCATGTGGATCCATCAGCTGTACAACACCCACTTTCATGTCTCTGATGCTTTCTTTGTTGTTTTGCTGTCCGTCTCATGCAGAGTGTTCACAACACAGGAGGTGGATCGTAGCAGAGGGAAACTGCTGCCCAGCCCTGTTGGCACCGGAATGGAGCCCTGTGATGAGTGTGCTGGGGCTCTGCACCATCACCTGCTAAGGGGATTGCCAACAGGCAGAGGGGAGCAAAACTCCTTCTGAATTTATGTCTGGAATGTGGTACTGCCTCACTTTGGGAGGAAGAAAAGCTGCCACTCTCAGGTTTTACGGCAGACCCGGTGTATGCTAGCAGTAAGTCAGTTCTGGACAGAGAGTTGGCCAAGCTCCCTGCATCCAGACAGTGTCCTCAGGCTCAGATTTAGTGCTGATGGGTGGGGCTTAGTCCCTGGCATGTGTGGGATCTCGTGTAGAAGGTACAATGTTTTGTGTCACGTTCAGCTTCCAACAGCAGCACCATTTCAGCACCTCAGTGCTGTGCAGGTGCTAACATCTATGCACTGCCTTTTGTCTCCTCCTACCTCTTCTCTGAGGTGAAAAATGTGATGTGTTGCTTTGTCTCCATCCTTTCTGCTTGGGTTTTGGGAAGGGTTCATATCTGTAAATATATATGCCATTAAGGAAAGATTTTAGAATTGAAAAGTGTATTACTTTTCTCCCGTCTTAAGATGGATTCTGAAAACATGTCTTGCTTTGTCATACCTACATGAGTAAGGGCAAAAAGTCTGACAGTGACCTGAAGATGCGACCTCTAGTACTGATACAGCTGTGCCAGCCAGGCAGAACCATAGTCTTCTGTGTACAAGAACCCATGTCTGAAAGTATTATATTCCCCTCTTGGCATCTGTTTATCCCATGTATCCCATCATCCCTGGTTTGTTATTTCTTTCCTTGTTCTCTCTGCCGCACTGTTCTCATTCCCCCTAGATGACACGGGTATGCACTGTGAGGTGTGGGTGGTTCGTGCCATGGTGCCTCAAAACTGCCCTGCCTCTGGGTTTTGGGGGAAGAGGAACCAAATTCCCCCCAGCTTGCAGTAGGGTTGGAAAGAGGGGAGGTGAGGGAACCACTCAATGTGGGTATGTGGGTTAAGTGTCTCTGTGCCCGTCCTGGTGTGTTCTGCCTGCAGGAAAAAGTCAGTGTGATATTGAACGTGCTGGTCTTTGATATCTCTGTGGCTCCTATAAAAACCTCTGCAAATTGAATTCGCGGCACAGCTTCTTATCTCCTGAAAGGAAGATGTAACAGCATCATCTTGTGTTTTAGCCAGACGTTTTCCCTCAACACTTCCCCATTTCTACACTAAGGGAAAAACAAACGTTGAGTCTTTTTTTTTATCCCCTCCTGTTTGAAACATTAAGAGCCCTTCACACAAAGCAGCTCAAGTGCAGAAGGATTAATTGGGGAAATTAGGTTGTGCTGTATTCCTGGCATTTTCTCAGAAATGGTAATTGCCCTAATTCTCCACCCTGTCAAGACCTGCATCCGCACCCTGTTTTCCTCCTCCCCTTTTCCTCACTGCCTACCTGTTGTTCTCCTGCTTGAGTTGCTGTTTTCATGCTGTTGCCATTTATTTCATTCCAGTAATGAGAGGGATGTGGCAGGTGAAGGGCTCTCACAATCCGGTGACATCTTCTTTGAAGCACAGGCACAAAAGAGCAGTTTGTTTTTGGGAAATAAAAACTCCCTGCTTGGTACTTGACCTCCACGCTCACCTCTTCTCCTGCGCGGGGTACGTTACTGCTGTCATTGCAAGTCATTTGGCTTAGGGTTTTCGTTTAATATAGTCTCAATATTCACCTAAACACTGACCTCCATGCTTAACCCCTCTGTGTTCCCCCCAAACCCTCACACACTTACTGACAGCTAATCAAACTCAGGATCTTTCAGTCAAATCTCAGCCTCACTCCCAGGCATTTCAATCGAGGCTTTTGATTTCTCCCAACCACTGGGCTGAAATCCAGAGGCCTGGGAGCTCAAAGCCTTTCAGTTTAGCTTCCTGATGGTTTTTAACCTTCCATTTACAGAGATTACAGATGTAGCCAAACAGGGAGAATTTTTTTGTTGTTCGGTATTTCCTAAAACACCTGGTGATATACATGGCATGTTCAGATTCAATGGTTATGACTCCTCCAGTCTTGCCCATGCTGACTGGACTTTGGCTGCTCTTAAAAGCTGTCCAGGCTGATCTCTGCTTTCCTGAGAGCTGGAGAGAGTGCCGGGAGTAACCAGTCAAATGCTGGAGCCAGGTGAAGGCTAGTGACACCATCCCCAGAAGTCAGAGATTCCTTTCAGTTCAGAAAGCTGGGCTTGTTTCTCAGTGCAGCCAAACTACCGAACCCTGTCACCTGTGCTGTAAAAACTTGAGACAGCAAATTTCCTGCAGGGAGTTCAGGACCCCTGTCCTTCAAAGCAGTTTCCTTCCCATAAAACTTAACTAGGGAGGGCAGAACTCTTTTCCATTTTCAGTGCAGCCAACAGATCCGGGGAGGCAAGAGAAGCTACTTGTGAACCCCATCCATCCTTGAGTAATTTTTCCCTGCCTCTGACTGTGAGACTGTTTTTTCCCCCCGTTCTAATTTGTTTTATCCAAGTGTGATTCCCAACACCTGCCAGAGGCTGACTGCATGCAGTGTGCTTGCTTCTTCCTGCTGTCCCCACTTGGAACATCCCATTAGCCTGAAAGATGTGACACACAGGGAAAAGAACACAATGCCTCATTTTGAGCCATGAAAGACTCTCCCATGGTGGAGATCCATCCAAATGTGTCACCAGAAACAAAAGGGTTATGTAAGGTCAGGTCAGAAAAGCTGATGGTACCTGGGTTTTACCAAGGTGGCCTGATTTAAAATACAGCTACAGCAGAAGAATGTGGACAACCCATAGGCCAGCAAGCTTCATTAATCCAGCATAGGGGGGCCAGAAAGAGTATGGGTCCTTCTGAGCGTATGGAAATGAACAGTTCATGCTTTGGGAGGAGCACTGCCGCTTGCAGTTGAGGGTGACTGGGATGTGTAAATGTAAAACCCTCCCTTCTCATCTTGTCTAGGTCGTTGAACCCATTTCCTCACTTCATTCCAGCTGGCCACTGGCCTCCTCCTGCCTTCCCACCTGCAGGACCATGATCTCAGCTCTCCTTTACCATGTGTACAGCCAAGAGATCACGTGTAGGTCAGGGAAGTTGGGCAGCATCCCCAAACCTTAGTATCATCAGCAAAAGAACTGGAGGCAGAGAAGTTATAAGCCAATTTAGTGAGAGCAAGGATAAATTACGCTTTGCTTCAAGACAAACTGAAGACCTCTGTAGAAAAATTAAGATGCAAGTATCTTCATCAGCCTCCTTAATTAAGATGCTTGCATGGAAAGAAACCACTGCTTTTCTTTTTTGCTCCTGATTCCTGCATGGTCAGAGTTTCTGTAGACCTTGCTTTCCCAACATCCCCCCCGTTTCACAGTTCTGCCTCTCTCATAGCCCCAGCAAGTTGCCTCTCCCTGCCAGCTGGATGGAGAAAGCCCCTATTTGCAAGCAGCTGTCCTTAATATATAGGCTGTTTAGGGCTCAGCTGTCAGAGAGAGCATGTTCAATGTACAATCAAGGGGCAACGATGCACAAAATTGCACACACACACGAAATGGGAATCTTTTCTCAGTGCGTGTTGAGCTTTGAACGCTTAAGTGATTCCACCTCTCTCTTCTCCATCCAATTACGTGGGCAACACATGATAAGATTGCTAAAGGAATTAGTGAGGGAAATCTTTATACTGCCTAATCAATACTGCTCATCAGAAGGCATCTCCCCCCTCTGGCTTCAACCATGTTCTCATTTGCCCTCTGAAAACACAAGTCCCCCTTCTCTCTCTTTGGGCTGTGGTGACCAAGTGGAACAACAGCAGTGTGTTTGTTGAAAATGACTGTAGTTTGAGAGTTTCTTCCTTGCCTTAAAAAAACCCCGAAAACCTAAAAAAAATTAAATAAATTAAAATGTAGTAGAGCCCTGCCAAACACACGTTTCAGGGTTTTAAAGAGGTTTGCTGTGTAGGCCAGAGAGACCTTCCATCCCTTTCTGCTGTATGGCCTTCCAGGAATGGTCAGCAACCTTATAAGCAAAGACAAGGGACGATAATTTTTCTGAGCATCACTGAGGCAAGACGCCAGATTTTATGGGCCACTAGACTGATCCAATATAGCAAATCCTGTGTTCCACTGTGGATTCTGAGACCAAATTATCAATTAATGTGAAGCATTAAAAAATTCAAATCCCTTTTAGTTCCCTGCAGTCATTAGTGACAAGATACAATATCTATAGCTCAAATGCTTTGCCAGCATCCCCTGGCAGCAAGGCAGAAACTTCATTCCTATTTTTTCAAACATATACAAAGAAAACATATGAGATCAGTGGTTTTTACAGTCAAATTCGGCTGCCTGTCCATATTTACTTAGATGGAGGAATAAATCAGGTTTGGGTTACTCTTCAGGTTAGTTATTTGTTATTGGAATAAATGCATGGTAATAGATCTGACAGAGGAAGATGTTTCCCTTTCAGCTCTGTGTTTGAGGTAGAATTTGCTTTGTTCTGCACTATATTATATTGATGTTTTTTTCCCACTGCTGGATGACTTCATTTGCTCTGCTTTTTTCCAGCTTCCATACCTCTGCCACAGCTGGCTTTAGGATACAGCTTTATGAATAGATTTCTCTTTACTTTTCCCCTAACTGTAACACTGTAATGCAAAAGCAATTTAAAGGACCAGCATGAACCAATTTTCTAAACCTTTTCCCCACCCATTTCCTACCTCAACTTTTTGGGAAGGGAGGTGAGTCAGTGGTTCTCGGGGCAATTCCCCAAGCAGAATGAGCTGTCAGTTACATTTAGCAGCTCAGTTTCCACTGCTAGTACAGGGTGGGAGGCTGCCCAGGGCAATGACCATCTGGACACATCCTGAGGCCATATTTTGGGAGTTCCCCAGGCAGCTCTGAGCCTGAGCGCCTCAGTAGCACAGTGAGAAGTAAACCAACAAATCACCATGCTCACCAACTGCCCTTCCATCTTGGAATTTTGTCTTCTTTTTGCCCCAGTGGTAACACAGACAGGCTCACTAGAAAGTCAGCAGAGCTTAAGCCAGTCCTTCACTCTCAATTTGCTCACTGAGATCCCTATCCCTCTTGCTCTCTCCCATTCTCCAAATCTTTCCTACTTTGATGCAGAGGAAAACGTAGTGCTGTATTTGCTGTTTCAGCATTTTGCTTCCCTTGTCCCCTCCTAAGCTCCAGTTTTGTGAGCACTGGCAGGTTTGTGGGGGATTGGAAGCTGTGGGTTTAGGTATTTTCTTCCTCAACCTGTGACAGTACTGATTGGACAAAGACTTTAAGGCAAGTGTAGGGTGATGTGTGAGGTGCTTCACTGGTACATTTGGCCAACGATACCCTTAACTCTGGCTAGCCTGAGTTTGCTTGAGTAAAGATATCAGGCCTGTGTCTTGTTCTGCTGGCAGAGGCAGATGAGTCCCTGCACTGTGCCCAGGAGGGCTGGCAATGGGCAAGGAGCAGGATGCTTAAGTACCAGATATGGAGAAACTGCTCAAGCATCCTAAAACTTCTCTTGTCTGGAGAAGAATTCTGTGTCCCCCAAGGGATGACATTCTATATGAGCATTCTAGGTGGCTTCTCAGACCAAGGAGAAGTTTCAGGAGGCTGAGTCCCCCTTGACTGTTGCCCAGCTTGCCCTCCCTCTGCACTGGTGCAGGTGATCGTGTGGGGTGCAAGGTGGTGGTGACTGGGGCAAGAGGGTCTCACCTGCCCCTTGCCCTCACAGCAAGGGCTGCATAGTTGCTGGGATGTTGCAGCCAGTGAAAGACTTACAGTTCAGTTAAAGACATACCCTTTCCCTTCTTGTCCCCTTGCTTCATCACCCCCCATCCCTCCCTCCCTCTCTCACCCTTCCCTTCTCTTTTGTTTGTCTCCTTCCCTTGTTTTCACCCATTCACTGTCAGGAAGGGCCGCGTCCGAAGGGCCAGTTCAGCGCAGCGTGGCAGCGACAGAGACTGGCACCGCCGGCAGCTGCAACAGTGAGTGCATCTTGAACCCTGGGGCAGCTGGAAGCGGGGGACTGGTGCTGCTTGAGCATGAAATGACACGTGGGGTTGAGTGGCTTTGGGACTAGGTCGGGTCTAGTGTGTTTTGGCAGCAAAGGGGCTCTTATCTGTGGTGGGAACTGCACACGTTTCTACTCTAGTGGCTCTCTGGGGCTTCTTTGTGTGATGAGATTATATGGGATGAATGGAGAAGTCCTCAGTGCAGCCTTCCTCTGTGAGTGTCCAGGCTGTGCCTGCACTAGTGGACAGTGCAGGGTGTCCTTGGGCTCTCCTGGCAGCAAGTGCAGCATGTTTTGTCTCTGTGCAGTTAAACCACCCCGTGACTCAAAGCAGCGTGGCATTTGCACTGTACACTGGGACTGTCCCCTCAACAGCTGTTTGGATGGTCAAATTGTCATGGACTAAAACCAAACCATTTGAGCAGCTGGACTATCAGATGCCAGTCCTCACACTTTTGTCTGCTAGTCTGGGCACTCTCTCTGTATCTGACCAGTTGGGTGTCTGCAGCTCCAATTGAGTGACTGTCAGTTATCACTGCCCACTGCTGCTCCCACCCCTTGCCCAGAGGGGAGACAGTGAGGGATTGGTGCAAGTCTGAAGCTCTGACAGAGCAGCAGTTTGGTTTTGCTAAGGCAGTGGCTGATGGAAGCCATGTGAACTGTGTGAGCCCACTGAGGGCTGGTAACACCTCTGTCTACCCTGCCCTCCCTCCCACAGAGCCAAGCCACCATCTCGTGGTGCTGCAGCCTCTGTGTTTGATCCTCAGCGTGGTATGTCCCTGGCTGTCACAGCATCACAGGAGCCTCCTCCACTCAGCTGGAGCGTAAGCTGCAGGAGCCTGTGAGAGGTGCAAACATAAAACTTGGTTGTCCTGTGGGATTTTGCTGCTGGCACACAACACAATGCTCTGTTGATCCAGACAGTTAGGGAGCCTTTGCTTGAGCCCATTCTGGAAGTAGAATGAGCTAATCCACCCAAGCTGCAGAGCAGTTATGACTCCTTATAAGTTAAGACTTTATTTCTCAATAGCTTCCCCGTGCCAGCAAGCCCGCAGAGATGGGCATAAATATTTACAAAGTAGCCATGGCAGGGATAAATTACCAGGGTCCAATTACCCAAACCTCCCTGTGGCATTGCAAGGGGAGGTATGTGCTCCTGGCCAGGTGATGCAGGACTGGCTGTCCCAACACCTGGTGTCACGACCACTCCTCCTGCTCCAGCAAATGCCTGCGTAGTTTTAAGCAGCTGAGTGGATCTTGAAAACTGAAGGAACAAGTTTCTGGCACTTCCTGACTGTTGCCAGAATCACGTGGGAGTGTGAGTTCAGATATTGCTGATTTTGCAGGGGATATGTCAGCAGATAAGATTTGCCACTGAAAGGTGATTTTGTTACGTTTATGCCTTTCTGAGCCAAAATTGAATTGTGGGGTGTGGATGGGAATTTAGTTCTAAGCACTGATGTAATTTTGTATCCTTGGCCCTGAAGGCAGTTTTTAAAAAATTATTTTCCCCTGTGCCCTGACACTCTTTTTTTGCCTTTGAATCATGTCCTTATGACAGAACAAATACTAGGGTTGACCTTTGCAATGTGACATAATAATATGTGACTTCTTTATAGCTCTTTTCATCCAAAATTCTTGGCACGCTATGAATCTGATCTTGCAACCACTTGCCACTGGGCTTAGCACTCACTGCTCCAAGCAATCCCTGGGGAAGCCAGAGGAGCACAGAAGTGCTATACGTGGTATTACTTGAAGGATCAGGCCTTAGAGAAATGTAGCACATGTCTGTGAATAGCCATATTTTGGAGAGAGCCTTACCTTCTGATTTATTATTTTTATTTGCTGTCAGAATGCCATGCCCAGCACTAACGTGACAGTCTCCTCTTGGCTACAGTGTCATGGCAGGTAATGCTGGGGCTGTGTTCATGTGTTATCTACCACCCTCTTGCCTTTTTATTATTATTTTTTCCCAGCTCTAAAAGCACGTTAATTAATAAAATCCCTTAGCTTATCCTGCACCATTTGATCCTGCAGAAATCACAGCATTTTATCTTATTAGCAAGTAGGAATTAAAGAATTAAAACTACTTGGGGGGAAAAAAGAACATAATCACTTTCCCTGGTCATTCCTTCTGAAACAACCTTGCACTGTACCCTTAGAAACCCCAAGCTCAGCCCCCATGGCTTAACAGAGGATGGAAATGCCAAATCAGTGAGTGCTTAATCTGAAAACCACTTTGTTCTGCTATTGCTGCTGTGAAAGGGAGAGCCCAGTTAAGTGCATGGAGATGAGTCAAGCTGTGAGATCCCAGCCTTGGACTGGGCTGCAGGTCCCTTCCACGCTACTGATGTCCTCTGCTGCCATAGGAAATTCAGTTAGTTCTCCTGTGCCTCAGTTTCCCACTGTTAAAAGGTGATCCCTGCTCATCCTCACCAAGGAGATTCGTATGAAAAAAAGATTGGAAGAGATGCAATCATTATGGTGTTGGGAAACAGGTAAGTACTTCAGGAATATGTGGGGAATCTGAGAGCTGAGACGTTTTTGGTGATGTTGCATAGAGTGAATTTTGGAAGAACTTAGTAGCTGTAAAATTCAAAGAGCGAAGCAGGTAGGATCCTTGCACCCACCTCTGCTTGGTATGTTCAAGATGGGTAGAGCCAGGATGGAGAACTTCTCCACCTTCTTGTTGATGGGAAGTGGTTAAATCTGGGGATGGAGACGCACTAACTGTCAGTAGGTATCTGCACACCTCAACGCCGCCTTTAGTGGAGTACTGCATCCTCCCCACAACCTTAAAAAATCCCTTAAAAAATAAATTCGTTAGGAGTAAAGAGATCTGGAAGGGATTCCCTGGATCATCAAATCCAATCCCCTGCTGCATCAGTCACATCAGATTTATCCTTTTCATAATCAAGCACCACTATTAGATGTACTCCTAAGGGAAGACAGTCCCAGAATCTCATTGCTTTAAATTGGAGATGCTCCTGATTTCCAGTCTGTGCTTAGTCATGGCCCGTTTGTTAAACAGCAGGTACCTGGCACAGAAGCAAGAAATTTAACATAGTTTTCTTAAAATAACCAACCAGAAATTCTATCCACAAAAAAATGCTGAGGTTGCAAAAGAGAACGTGCAAGGTCAGGTAATGATAACGGGGAGGCCTGAGCTCACACTTGCCTCTGCCTTGTAGCACAGACTTCACGTAATCGCCTGCCGTTAAGCTTGTCTGATCCAGGTGACAAGGCAAAAGTACTCACAGAACAAGGCAACTTTGCTATTCTTCACCATCATATTCATTGTGTAACCCTCTGTCTTTTTTGCCAGGTATAACTAACTAAATGTTTATAAATAAGCTAAACATTTGACCATTTTTTCTTTTGCTGGCAGGCTTTTCCATGCCATTTATATCTTCACTGTAGAAGCCATCACCTGCACAGCATTCTTGAGAAGTCCGTGAGTTTATAGAATCATAAAATGGTTTAGTTTGGAAGGGACATTAAAGACCGCCTAGTCCAACCCCCTTGCTGTGGGTAGGGATACCATCCACTAGACCAGGTTGCTCAAAGCCCCATCCCACCTAGTCTTGAACACTTCCAAGGGTGGAGTTGCATTGCCCCATTTTACAGATTAGGAAAGAAATTCCAGAGCTATCAGCCATACAAACTCCTGGAGCCGGAAGGGCAACTCCCCCCCTCCAAAATGCCCCTGGCTTTATCCAGTGCAGTCTGATTCACTCCCAACCATGCAATTGCTGGTGCAGCAGTCTGCCCTGTGGCACACAGCGCACGATGCGTGTCATGGAAATGACAGGATGCTCTAGACCTATGACTTGTCCAGTTAGTGAAACAGAGTGCACAGTAAATGGGCAGAGGGGAGAAACTACTGATTTCAGGCTGAGGCACAAAACCTCGGTGTTACCCATTAGATGTGAGCCAGCCTAGTTGTGACCCACTGGCACATGGAGTCAGTGCTTAGCTGGGGCCACTGCTGCACAGCATGGCCAGAGTGACTAAGGAGAAGGCCTCATTTGCCAAAACCAGGTTTGGAACTAGGACGCTGCAATCCCATGTTTGATTATTTAACTTGGCGGGTGTTCAAGTGAAAGAGGCACAGAGGGGAGGTGTCAGAGCTGATCTCGGTACCCGCGTGTGGGATTTTGATTTTCTATTTCAGTGCTCCTGTTTAGAAAAGAAATGCATGCAAACTACCCCCCTCTCCTTTCCTTTTTTTTCTTTTTAAAGCACTATTTAAATGTCATGAGAATGATACAGTGCCCACCTTAATGTGCCTAACAAATTAAAATATTTTATTAGCCTATAATCTGAAAATCATTACTGTGCTTACTATAAAAAACTGAAGGTCTTCAGAGGGAATGATGTCAGTGGGTCTAAAATGTATGCAAATGTATTCCATTGCTACAAAGGTACCAGGGGTCAGACAGGCGGTCCCCAGCCCTAGGGCAACAGGCTGTTAGTGTGGGAGGGAATGAAATGCATCTCATGGTGGGGAGGGAGCAAATGGATCTCTTGGCTGATTTTCCTGGAGTTTTGCAGGGTGAATGCCTGGGGCTGTGCCTGGCTGGTTGGGATGGTTTCAAAGGAAAGCGTTCCTTGGTGCTGCTCCCATGCACGTCCCCTGCAGTGAGATTAAGGAAGCGCTCCAGATGGCTCATCCCAATCATGGAAGAGCTGCTTGGAACCTCTGGCCCTATCCTGCTTGCACAGACAGCACAGGGGCCTGTTCCCCTGAGGTAGAGACATGTCTCTGGCGTGCCCTTCCTCCTGCAGATTACTCTGGATGTGTCCCTCCAAATGACTTATTCCTAACACAGGACAGGCAGAGACAGCTGCATCTAAGAAAGTGGCCCATTCCCACTGTTCCAGTGGCAGTGCTGGCTTCTCCCCACAGCCCTGGGCAAGTGTCAAATGGTTCAAAGATTAATTACCATTTAACCGGCTGTATTTCCATCTCAACGGAAGGCTTCAGTGGAAAAGACAGGAGTACTGGGATCATTTACCCCCGTATTACACAGCAGATTACCCTGTACTTATGAGGTCACCCGTTACCGTGTAATTAGACCTCCAACACAGGGAAGTCCACGATTGGTTTCCAAACCACTCTTTTTCCCTGTGTCAGAGAAGCAGAGGGATGGCAGCAAAGTGCAGGCTGAAGCCTCATTAGGTGCATTTAAAGCTGTTAAATGCTTTAAAATTCAAGCTGGGGGAGGTGCAATTAGAGGGCAGCAAGGCCACCTGTACCTGTCAGAGAGCGGGAGGGGAAAAAAACCAGAGCAGTTTGTCTAGGAAATGTGGCAAAGCCAAAACAGAAAAGAGGGCTGTGAGGGAGCTGCCTGTGCCAAGTGGCTGAACAGCAGCAGCAGCTGCTGCTCTTCAAGTTTCGGCAGGATCAGTTTTGCCAGTGGTGGAGGGCTCTGCTGAGCCACAGACCCTGTCCTGTAGGATGGTGTCCGTGGAGTCAGGGAGGATGATGCAGTGGGGATGTCCTGTGGGTCAGGACGATGGGTGGGTGTCAGGACACCATCTCCATGCCTGCTGCCTCTTGCTCCAGATTGCTTTCCTCCATTTCTCACACACACCCAAATCAAACTCCTACTCATAGAGCATTTGAAAGAGTGACAAATGCCTTTGATTATCAAGCTCAAATTCCAGTGGCTGCTCATTGCACCTCTCATGTGGCTAATAAAGCACCGAGCCCATTCTGATCAATATACAACAAGTAGCTCTGTAAAGTGAGATTGTGCCAGCCCCAGGCCACGTTGCATTTTGTCTTTATAAACCGTGTCCTCTTCGAACAAAGCACAGTCTCTTGAGGGGTGGCAGCTCCCTAGAAAATGTGGTTTTCAGTGTGCCAGTGAAACAAATAGTCTTCTGAAGCCCTCGATGTAAAGAACCCACGTCAAAGGGTGAAGTGTGTGCCTTTATAGCAATCATCATTATTTTAAGTACTCTTTCATGACACAGTCACATGTCCCTGACTCAGCCCCACAACCTCTGGAGAGGTGTGGCAGAAACAAAGACAGTGTAAAGCCATTGATTACTGAAGACAAAAAAAAGAGCTGTATGTAAATACTTTGTCTAAAGAATGACCAGAGTGGGGAGATGTGCTACCTGATTGCAAATATTTACAAAGTGGTGAGCTTGAAGGTTAGAAAATGTTGAGAGAAGTATATGAAAGTTAGCACAGGGATAATGCAGTGGGGATAAGAGTGGGGAAAATCAGTGTGGCAAGCAAGAAATTTCCATCGTGTAGGCAAGATTTGCTTGTGATTTCCTGAGGGAGGCTGTGGGTTGTTCACTGGGATATATGGATTGGCACCCATCAATACCTTAGCAAATCCTTTAAGGCCTGCTCTCACAATGGAAAGAGGGAAGATTGAAATTTAATAAGGGGTTATTTCAGCTCTACTCTTTGGGCTGTAAAGTCTTTTCATAGGCAGACACGCGTGTCATTGCCGGTGCATGCTGCACACACATACCTAACGCTCCTGGGCTAGAGCAGCTTATCCAGAGGCAGCAAAACCAGCCGAGGCTTTAAGCTCAGCATTTGTAGTCACGTTTATCCTTGAAGTAAATGCTCCAGCAATGACATAATTGAGGACTGTCCTGTCTGCTCAGCATATGTGTGCAGGGGTCATTCATTCTATCCGACACTGCAGAACATTAGCGGTTTTTTAGACTCACTTTCTCCTTCCATCCTTCCGCTTGTGGCTAACCCTAATGGAGAGCTGGTGGCTAGAGACTCCTCTAGGAAAACTTGCCTGGTTTGGAGAGCTGACCATCTAGAAGCAGTTCTGTATTAGGGCAAAACTAGTCAGATGTGTCCTACCGGGTGCTGGGTTTGTGCAATGGTCCCAGTGGGGCTCACTGAGATGGAGTGTCTGGATGGCTGCAGGAAGGGGAGCAGAAGGCAACTAGTGATATCTGTGATGGCCACTTAGTGCTCGAGGGTTCTAATGGCATCTGGGAACCAGGTTCCTGTGTTTGTGGGTTTGCTTATTTATTTATGCTCCTGGCTAAATAAAGTAGGGAGGAAGAATTTTAACACAGTGGTTAAAATGCATGGGACTGCAGACACTCTGTCCTACTCAAGGGCATCTGGGAAACTTGATAAAGAATGGAGGGAATTTCAATGCACAGAAAGTCTCACCTGGAAAATAGAGAAGAAGAGGATGCAGAGCTTGATTCCTTCAAATTTTCAAATTTAGCTTGTTTTTCAGCAGAATCCTACAGCCAAAATCCACCTTCACCATCTGCATGTGCCACTATTTGGCAATTGCTGGTTTTAGTTCTTCCTGTTCCCAGTGCTGCTGCTGCTTCCCCATGACAGCAGTGATCAGATGGGTGCTGTAACTGTCTTCTCCTGCGCCTGGCCCTCTTGGACTGCTGTCACCGTTGGCAGCCTCTCCTCTCCTTGCCATACTAGCTTTGGACAGGGATGCTTGAGTCAGTCATGTGAAGAACATATCAATGGCAACCTTCTCCAGTTTAGGTCTGAGGAGGTGCAGCCATGAACACCGTTATCTCCAGCGTGTCTCTACAGTTGTCTGGCTCATGGGGCTGGGGGTTGTGTGGATTGGGATTTGCCTCTGCCCTGAAATGCAGCTCTGAATTCAGCAGTGCCAGAGCTGGCACAGCTTTCCCACCGTCACTGATGAGTTTAATCACATCATTAGTAGGTGTGACACTGCAGCCTCTGATGATGAGCTCTTTATTTTAACATGGCTTGCGGTGTGTTTCTCTGAGATGCCATCTGTGCCTGCACTGCCTTCATTAGGAGAGAAAGCCCATGTGTCTTCTGATGTTGGTCTGTATTTCAGTGATGTTTCCCTGCTGAGAAACCACTGTTCAACTAGAGGGTGAAAACTCTGAAGGAAAGCATCAACACCCAGAATGCTTAAAGAGGCCAAGTAGACCATTAGGAAGTGCACTGTTTGAAACAATCTTCAATTGGCCCATGTGAAACTGGCTAGAAGGAATGATCCAGTTACTTTATTACTGAAAGATTTTCATCTTTTAATCTAAAGTGCTGTAAGTTTTCGGGAAAGCAAGGAAGAGATTTTAATTTTTAATATACTTTCAATTTTTGTACCTCCATACTATGATTGCACATAGAATTCTCTGGGTTGCCTGTCCAGGTTCTAGATACGAGAGCTATTAAGAGTTTTGGGTGCAAATCAGAACATATAATATTCTCCCTTAAAGACTCCACAATATATGTTGTATATATAATTAACTATATACTGTATGTCCAGCTATATCTTTCTGTAGCTTCTCTTGATCAACAAACAGGCAGCATGGTGTGCTCAGGGTGTTCCACTGCTCCTAACAAGATTCACAAATGACAAACCAGGCAGGAGCTGCCACATCACAGTCCAGCTACACATAAAGAAAAGAACTGTTCCATAGGGAGATCCGTACCCTGCCTCGTATTAGTTTTCTGTCTGTTTGCTGCCAGGACGATGCTCAGTGAATCTGACATTAACAAGAAATAGATTTCCAAACAATCTAGCCTAATGAATTTTGAATATTATTATGATTAATGCCAAGGCAGTTGAACTGATTATCCAGTATCCAGCAGTTAAGTAATGGAGCCTTATCTAAACCTTGCGTAGTCCTCAGTCAGGAATGGCTCTGGCTGCAGTTGAAGATGGAGTGTTGTTGGTTACCCAGAGGGGAGTCATTGGCAGGACAGAGAGAGAGACACGATGGAAAGGGAGATTATGAGATACCCATCTGAAAGCATTTTAGCATGGAGTCATCACACATGCAAGTTATTGCTCCTATTTTCTAAGCTGCATTTCTCAGGCCATTTTGAGACTTTGCCTTTATATCACTAGGTTAAGATTTATTGGGCAAATCTTTTCCCTACTTTCCAAAGCCAGGAACTGAGTTGATTTTCATTCTCTGCATCTCCAAAAGAACAGAATCCTAATGGACACATTTCTTGCATCATGATGGTTTAACTTAGCTTCTATCTGATTAGCTTTTGAGCTATTAAATGTTTCTTGTAGTAGTACCAGCAAAATGATAATGCACATCAGTCATGGACAGTTTCTGTTGGCACAAGCAGTCTTTATACACTTCAGATCCTCTCTGAATCTGGAACCAGCCAAGAGCTGTGCTGTCCCCTGGGTATTGCACTGCTCTGGGCAGGCCTGTCCTAAAAAAGTGTGCTGTGGTGCAAGGGTCTCCAGCCTGGTGGAGACAAATTGGTAACTTTATAAAGTGCCTGATAAACTGTCTGAAGGCTGTAGTTTGAATAGATTTAATGGCATTCCCAGCCTCTGCTGTTATCTGGGTGGTGACCAGGAGAAAGGCAGCTTTTGATCAGTCCAGATGTGTGCCCATGTTGTGGCTGTGATGCAGAAGACTGCGGAGGCCACCATCTACATGCACCCTCTGGACACCTCCTCAGTGCCAGTTGGGCAAATCCACCAGAGAATCCTTCCCCAGTGCTACCACTTTCCTCCTCTGTCTGATATCCTTGTGTGGGGTCTTGTTGTTCTGGGCCACCAGAATCTTTCAGTGGGTCCAGGGGATCAGGAGGCTGGTCACCTCTCCTTCAGCTGGGAAGGCTCTAGCAGCAACCTTTAGGGCAAGGGCTTAGGACCTACTAGGAGCTGGTGGTGGCCTTGCTGATCTCTTAACTAGGTGCTTTGCAAACTACAGCTGCTCAGCTACTACATCCCCCCCAGCTGAATGAGGCATGGATGGGGTTTCTCACAGTTTATGTCCTGGTGTTGGAGATCATGGCTTCTGGAGCTTTTACTTAGATGAACACATGAAACTGGCTGTTCCTCTGCGGTCTGCTTGTGCAGCTGTGTCCAAGCAGTGGGTACAGCTGCTTTGAGTTTTGGGAAGAAAGGGGGAAGGATGAGTTGTGGTAAGGTGTACACCAAACAAATTATGGGCAAATATAATTAAAAATATATGTGTGATTACTCCTCTGTTTTCCTTTTCTTAACCATCCTCTTCATTACCTCTGGCATTTTTAGGCAGGAGATAATATAACTGAGAGGACTCTTGGGCACAGGCAGCTCTTAGAGCAATAGTGATTTATCTCAGACCATTTTGAGACAGCAGAATTTACCTCTAGCTACAGCCACCCCTCCATGTCTGCCCCCTCATTTGCATAAGTAATTGTCAGCTTGTTAATGGCTCATTAGGAATGCTGAAAACCGTGGGATTAAAACAGGCTCAGTGGAGCAGAGATGGTGGGGGGGAAAGGCTGCTGTCTCTGCTTGCAAATTGCACTGCTTGATTCAACGTGATTCAGAATTACAGGTAATAAAGCAACTAGATTGTTAAATGAAGTAAGGAAAAACAATGTCAATGGCAGGCTTTATTTTTAGAATCATGTTTAAACACAGTATGTCCATCTAGGGGGAACAAACAGTCCCTGGCCAAACAGTCCTACTGACAGCAGGAAGCTCTCTCCCCTTTCTCGGTTTCACATTAACCCTGCCTGGTCAGTCTTTCCTGTTCCTGAGCAAGTCCACATAGCTCCTTGCATCACCTCATGGCACGAACATTTAGTTCCTTTCCCCATTCTTTCTCTGGGCAAATCAAACCCTGTCCCTTCTGCCAGCAGGAAACCAGCATCTCCCCTTCTTTGGGCAAGGCTGGGACACCCTGCGCAGCTCCATGCGAGTAGGAGAAACAGCTCCAGGTTGCTTCATTCATTCTGTAAGTCTCCAAAATCCCTTGAAAATTGCTGTGAGATGTCTTCAGTCACTGGCACGCAGGGAGGCAGCCAGCCTTACGCTGTGGCACTGCCACTGCAATGGAGGAGATGATTGGTGTAACCAGTGAGAATTGGGAGAAGATCATGTCTGCCATTCCCAGACAGCGGGGGCATGGTGAGGTCACAATTTCTTTTCAAATAAGTTGAAAGATTTGATGGAAGCTTTTTGTTGTTTGCTGACTGTGTTTAAGCTCCCGTTCAGCACTGGCTATGACAGCAGCGACCGCAAAGGCACGAGAGGTGAAGGCAAGGACAGGGCTATGATGGCTTTTGAATCACTCAGAAGAGGCTCAGCCTGGGGCTGGTATGGTCATAAAGCATGATGCCTTTCAGACAGGAGAACACCTTGGGGATTTTTGGAGGCCAGAGTAATTCTGGCAATGGTGCAGTCTCAGATGTAGCAAGCACCATTCTTACTGGATAAGCTGAAAGGAAATTGCAGATAAAGCACTTGGGAATCATATCCAGTCAAAACTTGCAGTTAAATTCAGCTACCTCTGATCTAAACTACTTGGGTACTTAAGAGCCTAGTAAGGTGACAGTTAAAACTAGAAAGTGCTGGACAGCTAAGGGTCAGCAAAGCTCAGCTGTGTCTGGCATGTCAGAGTTGATCCCTCTGCTTTGCAAAAGTTGTGCAGGAATCTGTCAGGACTCACAGATGCAAAATACTAGCACACCTGACAGGGAAACATTTCTCAGTGCTGCTGGATCCAGGCTGAAGGCAGGGAAGGAGTGTCTCCTCCTGGATCCCCAGCCATGAGCATGTGCTGCCCTTTATATCGCCCCTGAGAAGCCACCTTCTTGTGCCCCAACCTGAACTGACAAACATTGACTCACAAAAGCACGATCTACAGCAGTTTTGTTTGTTATTTGTTCTTAGCCAAACAGAGGAGCTTTTCCTGCTTCTTGCTTTCATTGCTTTTTTTTTTTTTTTTTTTTTTTTGCCCTTGCATCCTCTCGGGTGACCCAGCCACCTGTGGCTCTTATTCATACAAGGCTGTCCTGAAGTGCTGAATTCCAGCACATCCTGCCCACAGCAGGAGTCAGCATGTCCTGATGGGAACATGCATCTGGCTGCTGGGGGAAGGCTCAGAGGTAAGTATCTTCCAGGGATCACCCAGCTCCTAGTGCTGAGGTCTAAAGGACACATGTCCTGGTGCTGCCCAGGCTGGGGTGGCAGCCAGGTCTGCAATTAAAGAAGGTCCCAGGTCATCCCTACCTACAGCAGCAGGAATGGAGATGGCAATCAGGGAATGTGTGTCTTATCACTAGGTTGAGTGGATTGGATGTTGAGTGGATTTTCCTGGAGAGGAATGGTGCCAAGGTCTCCACTACTGCTGCATGATTCTGTATAAACTCAGATGTCTCCACTTCCTGCACATAAATGGGAAGCTCAATTAATGTTTTGCCATACAGATACACCTACAATGATTGTTGTGGCCTTTCCAAGGCAGGAGCAGGAGCAGAGCTTCCATCAAGTATGTCAGGAACAGGAAGAAAGGTGTCAAATGACCACGGAAAGGAAACGTCAAATTACCAAGGAAAAAAAAAGACTGATTTTTTTTTTTTAATTTTATTTCAACATTGGGAAAGAAACTGCACAAAAAGAAAAAAATAAAAAAAAAAAAACCAAAAAAACCACCAAAACACAGTCTAAGAGTATGCCAGAGACCAAATCCTGTTTTTACCTGAGATCAGTGAAGGAGCCTTCAGCTGTGGACATTAAGTGAATGGGTCACTAATTCCGCTCTAAATGCTATTTCGGGCTACAGGCCTGCCCCTATTGTATAAGCTGGGAGGAGGAAAACATGTCTTCCCACCAAAAGCTGCCTTTAATGTGTTAGTATCTGTATTTCCACCAGTCCTAAGTTCTCATGAGTTTTTTCAGCCCTACTCTGCTTTTGATTTCCACTGTATCTCTGTTAGTGGCTTAAACTGTGGATATATTGCATGGTCTTTTCTGAACACTGCTGCTCTACTACCTGCTGCTGTACTGTCAAACTCACTGGGGATAACATGTCATCTTTTCCCTTCCTAATCAGCTGGATGTCATTCAGAAAGCTGGGACAAGGAGAATTTTCCCCCCAGACACCAGCTTTCCTTGGTAGCAGACAAACCTCAAGCCTTATAATACTACTTGTACATAGCACTTATATAGCTTTACATCCTCAAAGTGCCGTAGTAGCATTAAGTAATTATCTCTCTCCCTAATGGCCATTAACATTGGCCTTTCATGAACCTCCCCCAGCTCCCTGAGGTTCATATCTAATACAGCAATAAGCTGCTCAGAGGGAGTGACTGGCTGTCTTGCAAGTCTATGGGCTTGGGTGTGTAATGAGGCTTCAGAGCAGAGGCCAGATGCCTTCTGGAGGATCAGAAACGTGGCTGTAGAGCAGGTCATGCACTTGGAAGCATCCATCAGAAAGGGGTAGAAATGAGTAGGTGATAATATGATCTTGAAATGAACAGAGAAGAAGAAAACTTTGGTCACTCAGAGGATGTTCACTGATTGCTCTATTTATTACAAGGGTAGCACTGTGAACAGAGAGAGAAAAGCAGTGGGAATAGCATGTCAGTGTGGGCATGGGGAGTTGATCTAGGGAGAGGAAGTTAGAGAGCTAAAAATGTCAAGCAAAGCTAGACAACCATGGCAATGGGATAAAGAGGCCAGTCTGCAGGTCTATGAAGCATTAAAATAACAGAGAGAAAGGGCAAGCTTGGCAGCATCATAGGACTTTAAGAGAGGAACAGAAGAGGATTTACTTGTCTTATTTGCTTTCAAGCAAAGTCCTCTTCCAGGCTGTGGAGTGTCTCCAGGGAAGATGTTGCAATGCCACTGTTTCAGAACATTTTACCCTTAAGGACCTTTAGAAGATGAGCCTGTGTGATGGCTGGGCTCCCCCATCCCTCTCCGAGATCCCAGAGAAATAGAGAAGAGAGGGGGTGGGAAGATGACATAGCTGTTTTAGAGAAGTCTCAGAAGTAGCATGTTCCTAACAAACACCAGTCCTGCATGGTCACTGATTTCTGAAACCTGCCAGGCCCAGCTCTGAGAAGGCAGAGATTTGACTAAAACAAACTTTCACCTTCTCCCTAAAAACATGATAATTATTCTTTCCAAAGCCAAGGACGTGCCTTATAAACTGGCTTTGCAAAATAAGAGTATCCTTTTTTTTTTTTTCCAGCCTGATTTAATAGCATCATTTTGCTTCTGGCAATGGTTGGTCCTGTTAACAACTATGTAGCTGTGGGAATCACATGCAAGTCTACAGTGGCAAAACACAGCTCACAGCCACTACATGTTATGCAAAGGATTTCTGTCACCTTGGACACACTCTGCTTCCTGTGGCATCAGTAGCATAATCCCTCTGTGCTCAACTCTAAATCATTTTGCTACATCAGCAAATAACAGGGTATGGCTGACTACAGACCAGGAAGACTTGACTTGGCATTCACTTGCTACACAGCTTCAGAGCAGGGCCTTTCCCTGCCTTCCTGCATCTGCTTTCTCATCTGTGAAATGGGAACCTTAATCCTAATCAGTTTGCAAGGGAAGCAGTAAAGGATAGGCAGAGGCGATTCTTTAAAACGTAATAGTCAGCCTTATGTGCTAGGCTAGACATTGGAGTGGCTTTACAGTAGAATTTAATTGATGCCTGTTCTGCTTATAGGTAGTAAGTGCAAGGCTTAACATTTGCTCTCAGAAATGTGGCTCCCTCTTTGAGATGAAAAGGATACTTCTGCAGGGAACCCCTTATGACTGGGCACAGTTAGGCCATGTTTTGGGATCCACACATTTCTTTGCATTGCTCACTTGTTTAGGTTTTTCCCCAAAATTAATTTAATTGTTCATTATTACCAGATTAATTTTTAGTAGAAGCTATGTCTCACATGACATACATGGCTGGGAGGAATGCTTTGGCAGTTCCTGGACTCCACTATGTGAGCTAAGCCAAGGTTATGTCGTCACATCCTTGGGAAAACTGTTGACTGTCTATGTCACTTTGTTGTCATTTCTTCACCAGGATGTGTCTAGAGCAGACCAAAGACCTCAACTTATTTTAGCTTCCTGGAACTGAGATGGGACTACTGGCTTCTCTGCAATGCTTTCAGGGCCAGATCCTCAGGTGGTGTAAGTCAGGGCCCTTCCATTTGAGCAGTACTGCTACAACACTGTGTAAGCTGAGGACCTGTTTTATACATTCTGAACCTGTTCAAAAGGTAGCTGACTGTGCTCACTACTTTGTACTACCTATAATCACAAATGATCCTGCAAGATTCAGGATATTGCAAATGTAGAGAGCTTTGCAATAAGTAATCATTTTGAGATTGCTGTAAAACTGAGGAGTTAGTGCTACTTAAAGACAAATAAAATAAGCATTAGCACAAAACAGTTTTTGCCACAATCAAGTTTGATGTATGTCCTGTTCTGCTGATAATGTTTCCTCAGAGCCCTTCACAAGAAGAAAAAGCAACTTGTAAAAGCTGGAAATGCAGGAAAGAGCTGAAATTGCAGCCAGGGTTTCAAAGGAACAAACACAGAAAAGCATATTTCCACTTCCATTACTTCAGAACATTCTTGGGAGTTCAGAGCAGCAAGCTGAGAACACACCAGCCTAGCCATCTCTAAACAGGGGGTGTAGAGCTGCAATGAGCTTCTTATCTTCATGCATCTGCACTTAGGAAGAAAGATCTTCCTGAGACTTTTCAAATTCCTTCTCTTTTGTGAGGAGGGTCTATTTCAGAGTAAGGAAAAAGTTTGGTCTGCAGCCCTCTGAGTACAGCAGTGCAAACCTGAGTTTAAATTCTATCAAACCTAAGAGAAGTCTGAGCCCCTCTGTGCAGAAAGCCAGTTGAGCATCCTACCACTTTCACACCCTATTCCAACACACCTCCCTCTTGCTTCCAGGCACTGCAATGTCTGTACTGACCCTTCCCCACACTAGTTCTTCTTTAATCAGTCAAAGAAACCTGTGGAAAAGCTAGCAGCTCACAGGAGAGCTCTTGTTTGTACAAGAAATGTTTTCATCTGAGTGAGCACAACAGTCTCATTATTTTGAATAGCCACACATATGCTGGAATCCTAGACAGCAGATACCTTCTTCCCTCATCCTTTGTAGGACCAGAGAGATTTCTGCCTGTTTGATTCAGCTGCAGTGCTACAAAGTTATTAACACTTGGCTTTTTTGGTGTCTGTAATGAGACAAGCAGTCTTCCAAGCAGCACCACAGAAGCGCTTTTTCTCATCACCACTAAAACCTCGGACGCTTTACCCTCAGCAAAAATGAGTGCTGGAAACCTGCAGCCCTGCTGCTTGCAGCACCGTCTGGTTGTAGCAATTAGCTGTTTCCCCACAGATGGAGCTTCTTAACAGAAGGGCAGAACAGAGAAAAGCTTGTCCTGCTCAGAGATGCTTGTTTAGGAATCTCTAGTGAATCCGCAGGTAAATCCACCTACTCTAGAACTGTTTGCATGTGTCCTGCAAGCCTCCTGTGCACCTGCTGGATTCATGTGCTGTACAGAAGGGTTGAACCTTACTTGAGAAAGTGCCTTTCCCTAGCTTTCCCCACTTTTATACATCCATGGGCTCTTCCATTTCCAAACTCTCCAAAGGAACTGAATTTCCTTCCTCCATTAAATGCTGGGCATATCCCTGCCTGTTATAGAGCCTGTTTTTACCAACAGACCGCCTTTTTGCAGTGCGGTCCTTCAGTCATTTGTGTATTCAAAGCACTCTTTGAAAAGGCCTGTAGTACAGTTTTATGAGCACAAAACCTTTCATGCAATTAGGTGATGCACAGATGGCTGTGCAAGGGGTTTAGAGAACCTTTCTGAAGAGGGACAGACCTCACTCTGTATTTCTGGTGGGTGCCTTGAAGCACTGAGGCCCTGCACTGCTTTGCTGAACACTGTTTCTTGCTTTGTGTCTGGGTTGATCAGACTGTAGGGCTGGAGTATGGTCTTGGCATTTTGCATTTGACTTTTTTACAAGACCATTTTGGGCAGAGAGAACGTCATGTATGTTGATACCTTTCACTGCCTATCTGTCATGTTAACCAGGTGGGGTTGGTGGGTAAAGCCATGAGTGGTTGGGGAGGCAGTAGCCAGCCCAGCTTTCTGGAACAGCTCGGGTCCTGAGTTGTTCCACATCATGTCAGGGCTGACCCCTTCCTCAGGACTCCCACCACTCAGATTTCCTTGTGCTTTTGCCCTCACCCAGGTTGGAGGACACACCATGCTGCCTATCCGCTGGATGCCTCCAGAGAGCATCATGTACAGGAAGTTCACAACAGAGAGTGACGTCTGGAGCTTCGGGGTGATCCTCTGGGAGATCTTCACATATGGGAAGCAGCCCTGGTTCCAGCTCTCAAACACAGAGGTACAACAGTGCTGAGACACCTCAGCTGAAAACTGTACTTTTTGCCTTCTCTCCTTCCCAGGTTGTTTGCAAAGTAGTTTGTACGTGAGTGGTCACTTCTTTGGCACTCCCATGGTGAAGATGTAGGATAATTGTCATTATCTCCATTTAAGAGCTCAGGGGAAACTGAGGCATGCAGGAATCAAAGGGCTCTGCAAAAACCTTGCACTGGCTCATCCTCAGCCTCTCCCTTCTAAGCTGCTGTTATACCTCTGTCGTATCTGATAAATTCTCAGGGTGCTGCCTGAACTGGGGATACCCAGATTACTTCTGGGATATAAGTTGCTGCCATGCCCTGAAATTCCTCCGCTTTCTCCTTTTGTATGTGAGGCTCTTACTGCAGTCTCCAGTTTGTGAGAAATCATTTCAATGCTGTTATATTGCATGTTGCACATTTGCATGGGGCCTTTTACCATCGGGATACTGCTTATATGATTTGCCCCAGTTCATTGAGGGTGGAACCCAAGGAGCTGTTTTGCCCTTGTTATTTCTTTGACTAGCAAAAGTTGCAGCCCAGTAGTAGAGGGATGCACTGTAAAAACGTTGAGGGAAGGCTGGCTGGGATTAGCAGGGTGTCAGCGCTGAGGTTTGAGGCACATCAGCAGAAATGTGTTGGAAGATTTTTGCTCAGAATAGCAGGGGGTATTATAGAAGAGGAAAAAGATGCATTGACATAACAGTGCGT
This sequence comes from Pseudotriccus pelzelni, assembly GCA_035584735.1. NCBI lineage: Eukaryota > Metazoa > Chordata > Aves > Passeriformes > Tyrannidae > Pseudotriccus > Pseudotriccus pelzelni. Next base: position 7,625,516 of record JAWMRA010000016.1, on the reverse strand, counting down.
GGGAACCTTGCACATTTTTATCCTACTGTGTATCTAATGGATTTCAGAAATTTCACCTTTTGTAATGAGAAATGTGCATTTTCTGCTTTCTGGATACAGATCCCTTAATTAAGTGAGTTGCAGAGATGGCAAATCCAAGGTGTTGCTTTACAGCTCTAATACTTGCCCATTCGTGTGCTCAATGGGGCCTGACTGTATATCCCAAAGTAGCACACGCAAACATTTTAGAGACACAAACAATGGAATCGACAGCGACAGAAGTTATTTGTCACGCTATTTAATGAGCTGCTCTTGCATTTCCCTGTGAGGGTAAATACAAACACACACAAATGAGCACATGTAGCTCGTACATGGGCGATAGGCACGCTGGAATGTGACAGCTCCACTGTGCCTGTGCCTTCTGCCTCAGTTTCCTCCGCAGGGAAGTAGAACTGAGAATAACGAGCCTTAATCTTGAGGAGAGGGCTGGTGAACATCTTCACAGATATAGCTGTATTGGTTTGCTACCATCCCTGGGATAAAATCTCACCCTTCCCTTTCCTATTGCTGTATCCACTTCTTTCTGATTGCTGAGGACTCCCACCCCAGACCACAGTATCCTGGTGGGAGGGAGTCACATTAACTCTCCTCTGGCTTGTTTTTCACCATCTGTGGAGTGATGGGCAGAGCCTGTGTGGTTGCAGAGGACTGACAGCTCCACCAGTTCCTGGATAGTGTGTCATCAGAGCAAGTCTGTATGGCAGTCCAGCTGCAGTGGCAGAGCCCCACAGAGAGGCAGATTAATGAGCCTGTGCCAAGGTCCTGGCACTGGACCATGAGCAGTCACCAGGCTGGCCAAGCATTGCCACTGCTGGGTGCCAGCGTTAGCAAGGCTGGGATGCCCACTGCCTCCTGTGCCATCTGCATGGCCTCATATCCCCAGGACATTTTCAGCAGTTTTTTTCAAAGCTGGAAGAGACCCTACCTGAGCAGAGGAACAAGGTAGGGCTCAACTCAGCCAGCCCATTAACTTCTGTTAATGCCTTTCCTTTGCCCTGGACAGAAAGAGCCCACCACAGGGGTCCTGTGCATGTCCAGGATGTCCTGTCAGAAACCATAACTCACCTCCTCCCACAAGCCCTCAGCCAGCAGCTCTATGGCATTGCAGGCTTCTCTGCATGCTGTGTCTTACTTGCTCCCTTTCAGCAGGTCCTAATCTCTCCCCTCTGTATTTATATGCAAACAGCGAAGAGATAAGTATCCCTTGAGCTCTGTGGAGGGACCATTGCTGTTCATAAATGATAAATCCCAAACACCCCTTGCTGGGTGGCTTGCCTTAACACACTGCTTGGGACTGGTGTTTATCTGCAGAGTGTGGCAGGTCACTCACAGACTGCAATGCTGGGACTCATCAACCCCAACCAAGGAGGCCAGATGGTAATAGCAGCTCTCTGACAAATCATCTCTTCCCTTTGCATGCATCCTGTAAACAAAACACAAACAGACACTTAGGGGAGTCCTTTCCAATGACATCCTTCTAGAGAGACTTAGTGTTATCCAAGAGTTCACATTTTTCTCATTAGCAGCAATGGCCTGACCCAAAACAGAATGATAGCACTGCAAATTTTTTTCTCCATCACAGATGTGATTTGACATGAAATTTTATATTTTTAGTTGCTTTTGTCTGTAAAAATGAGGCAAAGCTGCCATTGGAGAAGTATGTAGGAAAAGATGCTCTGAACTCTTCCTTGTAAAACTCTCCTGGGCTTTGCAATGGAAAGGACTCTTGATTTTCAGGCAAGGAAAATATAATTTCAGCTGTGCAAAATATTACTTTACTGTGGGGATTTTAAGACTTTTTTTCATTCTTCATTTAGCAGGAAAAACTGACATCATAAGTTAAAATTCTGTTTAATTTGCTTGTGAACTCCTGTTTGGAGAGTGCATTGAGGTAGATAGGTGTCAAATGGGGAAGGTTTTTGAGATCTGAAAAACTCCAGCTGGAGAAAAACTTTTCACTGTAAAGTTATGATTAACAACACACAAACAGGTGAGCATTGAGGATCTGCAGACCTCCTGGCTTCTCAGTGCTCCCATTCACTATGTGGTACCACATCAACCAAGCAGTAACTGGTACAGGAGATCCTCCAGTGTTCAATGTCTGGGTTTTTTCAATGTCTATTTTTTTCTTTTTTTTTTTTTAGGTAATCGAGTGCATTACCCAAGGCCGAGTTTTGGAAAGGCCCCGAGTGTGCCCCAAGGAGGTTTATGACATCATGTTGGGCTGCTGGCAGAGAGAACCTCAGCAACGGCTCAACATCAAGGAGATCTACAAGATCCTTCACGCTCTGGGCAAGGCCACACCAATCTACCTGGACATCCTTGGCTAGCAGTGGCCACTTGTTGGAAGTCCCTGCTCCTTCCTTCCATCCTTCCTTCCCCCTCACCCCCCCAAGTCCTTTGCCCCTCAGCTCCCAAGCAAACATCTTCATATAAACTCAAGTGCCTGCTACACATACAACACTGAAAAAAAAAACACAAAAAAAAGCAAAACAAAAAGCAAACCAACAAAAATCCCAGAGAACAACAACCTGTAAGGCAGTTTGGCTTATATATATTTATAGATATCTCTCTATATATAACTTCCACACCAATACAAAAAGAAGCTGCTGTTACAGAAAATTGTAAGACTATAAAAAAAAAAACAAAAAAAAAAGGAAGAAAAAGTAATTAAAAATTTATTTTTAATTAAAAAAAAAAAAAAAAAAAAAGAGAAAGAAAGGAGAAGGTATCTTTCCCCCGAGCAATGAAGCAGTGAATTGTAACCCTGCTGTGAGTATGGTTCGGGCTGTTGGGCAAGGCTCTAGACTGGCTATGGCAGTGATGCCATCCTGGGTAGGAGCCCCAGGAAGAAGGCCTTGCCCTGGTTGTATGATATGCACTGAATGTGTGAAATCAGTCCTCCTTTTTCATCCTTGCCTCCCTCCCTCCTTTCCAGCCCGCAGGTGATGGGCACAAAGCCAGGGCAGTGCCCCTGGATGAACTCTCTTTTACCAATCCCTTCCCTCCCTTCCTCTCAGGCCCTCCCCATCCCTCTCTGCCTTCCTGCCTTTTTCCTCCCTTCAACATTTCAGGACAATTTTTCTAATTTGCTGATTCTTAAATGTATAGACTCAAGGCTTTCGAACACACAGTCAAAGGATTGTGGCACCTACGGGTAAAACACACACAGGGAACCAGCTGCCCTCCCACAGACTGCAAGTTTGCCTGGCCCAGCCCTCCCTCTGCCCTGTGCCGGCTGCTGCCAGTGCTGGGAGAGCAGCGGGACTAAAGTGGCTGCACATGGGAGTCAGGGGGGCTGGTCCTGGAGACCCGGTCCTGAATCATCCCCAACCCATTTCAGTGTGTGAGACAGGAGTGCTGTTTGCCCAGGGCATCCAGTGCAGGCGGTCACTCTGGGAGGAACAACCTCACTCCTCCCCACCCTTCGTGGTTGCTAGCGACCATGAGGTCGTTCCCCCTGCCTCAGCTGTCTGCACCAGGGCCGAATTGGTCCCTTGACCGAGAAGAGTTGGATCCCTGCTCGCCTTACGGGGTAAAGGCAACACGGTGCAGACAGCTGGGAACATGCCTGCAACCCAGCTGGGCATGTCTGTAGGGTCAGCATATCCCAGTGCTCTTCCTCCCTATCCTCTTTCCTTCCCCGTTCCTGCCCCATGCCTCAGTCCCAGCCTCAGGCACAAGCCAGCGGGGGACAGGGAGGGGGACAAGGCTTGTGAGATGGCTGGGAACCTACCAACACCTGCCTGCAGCTCCCTTGCCATTCTCCTCACGTCCCCATCCCCTGAAAGGATTGATGCATCTGCCTTTGAGCTGTTGTGAAATGCAGAGGCTGAAGAATAGCTCCACAGGCAGCCCCGGGAGGAGGGGGGAAGGAGGGGAAGGTGCCTTCAGGAGCAGACGGCTCAGCGGATGGCCGCAGCGGCCAGCCTTGCATCCCAATGAGGAGAAAGGCCTGACAGGCAGCAACAGGGGGTGGTGGGGACAGTGAGGGAGAAACAGCAGCATCTTCCCTACGGCCCATCTCCCTGGAGCGGGAAATGATCCCGACCTGGGGAAACACTGAGTCAGACATTGAATCCTGCCTGCCCAGGCTGGGCCGAGAATATAAAACCTTTCTGGGTCTTTTTTTCATGTGGCTAATGGAGAATGAGGGGGAACTTCAGCTTGGCAGCTGCTCTCAGGAGGCAGGGAACGGTGGCACAGGCATTGTCAAGGCAATTTTGAGAAGGCAATAACTGCTGGCACAAAAATAGCTTGCTTGAATGTGGCACTTTCCTGGAAGGGAATGCAGATGGGGAAGAGGAGACATACAAGGGATCGTGACTCCTTTCTTATGGTCAGAGTAGTATTCATGGCCAGGAGGCAAGGGGAGATAGGTGACTCTGCTTGTGGCTTGCATTGGAAGGGAAGATTTTGCATCCTTTCTTCATTACCCATGTTTCCTGAAAGTCTATATAACTCTCACCTATGGCTCTTGCATGACCTGACTTATGGTTTCAGACAGAGGCAGGGGACATTGGTACAAGGAGGATTGTGGTAGCAATAGTGGCCAAGGGTTTATTCTGTGCTTGTGTAATGAGCAGTGCAAGCCTGGAGTGGGATATGATGGGTGGCAGTAACCATGTGGGAGTAAGGACATAACCTTCCTCTGCATGTTAGAGAGATCTGGGCTAGTGGGACAGACTCGTGCCAATGGAGGCTGGACAGATTGCCACTAAACAGTGGCATAGGGGAAGAACAAGCAATGGCTGTTAATTGCCCAGCATCTCCAAGGGAAAACCCTTTCCTGGGGCTGCCTGTCTCTTACTCTAAGTAGCCTCTCCCTGTTGTGACTCCCAGGCACTGCATCAGATTGTGCAAGGCCACACTTTTGTCCACCCCTCTCTCTTGCTGTCATGCTATCATTTCTTTTTCTGGCCAATGTCACAGGCTTTTACACTATCAAATCACCTACAGACACTCTGTGCCCAGTGGATGAGACTCCCTTGTCACCATTCTGCATAGCAGCTACATCCTTCCTGCCTCCCCTCTTTCGTCCTTCCCCTGCTCCCCAGCACCATCACCTGTCCCTTCACCATCTCTCTGTACAGTCACAGCAGTGAGGTGAGCTCAGGAGCCGAGCGTGACACCGAGCCTTGCTGCTGCATGTGTAGGAATAAGTGGTCTGTGAGGGAAGTTCATGGGTCCCCAGAAGATGTGAGGTGGCTGATGCTCTGCCTGCTTTACTGTTAGCCCTACCACGTGCAGTGACTGCCTCAGAAGAAGATCCTTTTGTCAAAGTTAATTATGAACAGTTACTCAGGAGAGCTGGATAAGCTGCAGTTCTGCAGTGTGACATCTGCCCTGTTGCTGCTTTAGGCCCCTTGGCTTGTCAGTGCTGGATGGAGGTTTGTTGGGGGGAAGGAGGATATGGTTTTGTGTTTGAAGACATGATGGAAACTGCTGTATCCCTTTTTGGCATGACAATTTTGGAGGGGAAGAGGGAAAGCAGCTGTGCTGCATTCCTAGTGAACACCCTGAGACCTCATTTCCAGAAGCACCTTTCCTGGACCAGAAGTGGAGCTGCCCATCAGCACAAGTGATGCTGATCTTCTCTGTAGGAAAATGGCCTCTGAGGTGGCCCCACTGTGTGTGAGGGGGGGAAGAAGAGAAGAGTTTAGGGGAAACTCTCACAAAGTACCAACATCTGAGTGTTCAAAGAGAAATGAGTTCATGCTTCTTCTGTATTTCTAGGAGAGATACTTCCCAATGCCTTGCCCCTACTGAGAGCAGAGAGCTATTCCTGCTGCCAGGGAGCATCAACAAGTCTCACCCAGCTCTGGGGCAAGCCAGGCCTGATTCTCCACACATCCAGGCAGATGTTCCCACAACCCAGCCTCTTCCATCTGCAGTTTTTCCAAGGGGCTTGTGAAAGGGAGCTGGAAGGAACACTAGTCTGAACACAGCTGAGAAGGGGCCATGGGGTCTTCCTGTCCCAGCTGTGCCCTGCTGCCCAAAAATTGGAATTAATTGCACCAACTCAGTCACCCAAGGGTGTCATTGCAATGATGCTTTCTTGGAGGTGAAGGTGCTATTTTGGTGCATGGTATGGATGGAAATTGTGAACAAGGGCTGCAAACTGTGGGCAGTAAATGTGGCTCCAGCCCCAGGGCCTCATCAGTGACTTGTCTTTTCTTCTCCAGCAGTTACTTTTCCTTATGCTCTGGTCTGTCAGGTTGCAAGACAAAAGCTGAAATGCAGCAAAGGGAAGACATGCAATGATTGGTCAGACTGAAAGTCCAGCCTGTCTCCTGAAAAACTTGCCTCTCTGGTCTTTTTGAATATCCCTCAATACATGTGTTTTGGGGGTGAAAAAGTCTGATCTGCTCCATTTCAGGCTTATCCTTCGATCTGCAGGGTGTTGAATTGCAGACAGGTGACTCTGGGAACTGCACTGCACATAAAAATGTGGAAACTCTGGAATGCCTTTAGGGAGACTGCTTACTTGGGAGACATCACTAGCTTTGAGCTGTTTGCTTGTCCCCAGGAGTGGGTGGAACAAGGTCAGAAAATATGTGGGGAAATAAAAGAGCCAAGAAAAGGGAAAGGCGGGTTTTAGAAGGCAAGTGAGTATCTTGGGTTGGGAAATCGAGACAGATTTGGAGAGTGTGGTGTAGAATTTTAAGTAGCACAGTGGGTACAAGCAAAACCAAATGAAAATAGCAATGTGCTAGAGCTCCAGGAAAAGTTAGCTATAACACTGGGCAAATACTGGTTTAAAAAGGAGGCAGAAACCAATACAATCAAGGGACCATTTATGCAGGCAGAAAACCAAATCACTAGGGTTTTTGCTTTTCTTTTTTTTTTTCTTTCTATAAGAAAATGCAACTAAAAGAAGGTCTGAAAAGTTATGCTTTTTCAGGGGGACAGGCAGAAGTATAATACTATATGACCTGTTTCCTTTCAAGTGACGGGCTCTTATTTCCCAGCACTCAAATGTATAGGTTTCCTTGAGTTCAGCATGTGGGTTGAAGAATGCAGACGTGGGTCACCACGACCCCCAAACCCAGAGGTAGCTCTAAACACTTGATCAGGTGGCATTCGTGTGCCACTCTGTTTGGAGACAATATTGTGTTCAGCATGTTATCTTAAGAAGTTTTTAAAAATCTTTCTCATTTCCTCCCTCCTCAGGAAGTATCTGCATCTTTTCCTGATCTGGCCAGGGTTCAGCTGAACCACTACAGCCATGGCTCATACCCGGTGGTTTTTACAGCTCTAGGTGTTCTCTGGTTGTAAGTCAATGCTGAGGATAAGCAAAGGGGATAAATGAGATTCTGGCTGTGATATCATGCTGTGATGGCTCCTTTGACAGCTGGAAAGCTCTGGGCATCAGTAGGGCTGGCTTCTTTGCTGTGGGACTCACATGCACAGGCATGTCTCAGCACAACCCAGAAGGCTTTTTCTCCATTCACATGCAGCAGCTTTCTGATGGATGGTGGGGTCATGGAGCCTTGTCACAACACTGCTGTCCCTAAATGAGTATCAAAAATAGAAAAAGAGAATTTTCCCCTCTCAGCACTGCTTTCCAGGAGTGGACAGACTTGCTTAGCTCTAAGGTACCTTCTCCACTCCTGCGCCAATGCGTCTCCTGTGTCAGTACCCATTTTATATTTTAGCAGGTGCTAGGTCCTGAAAATTCTTTTCCCTTTGCCCCTCTCCTTGCAAGCAGGGATATTGAGTTTCAAGCCTGAGAAAATAGGTGTTTTCAAAACATCTGTTCTGGCTGGCAGTGTCATAAATGACACAGGCAGAGATGTCAGTCACTGCACTGAGAGGAATGCAGGAGCATTCCATCTCTCCTGTGCCTCTTATTCCTTTCCAGTACACCACTGAGCCATGAAACAGCTCCCTGAGAGAAGTGATTGGACTCCTATTGCTTGAAACTTTGAAAAACTGAACTGAGGAAAGAGATAAGAGACCAAAGAGAAGGAAGGACAAAATATTCCAGCTTTCTTCAAGGGTTAAGTGAGCTGGTAGGTTGGTTTCATCTTGATGCCTTCAGCTTCTCACAGACACAATCTGACCGCTGTTTTCAGACTAAAGGAATGACCATTAGATCCTTCTCCCTTCTGCTAGTCCCACAATTTTAGCATCTCTCCAAGGGGAAAGGAGGCACAAAAACTCTAACCATAGCTTCCTCACACTGTCAGGAATCCTCCATAGGAACTGACCTGCCGCCCAGCACAAGCGACTGATCCCACAGCTGAAAACTGGAACAGTTGTTCTCAGGGGGAGTTTAACTGCTGAAATACTACCTGCTTAGGACAAGGTCCCAGCAGGGGAGGACTGAAATACCTCTAAAGAAAATCATAGCTCTGGGAGGTCTTCTTGTACGCTTTCTCTCGCTCTCTGCTGGCTTCCAGCCTCCCAGTCTTTGCTGCTTGATACTCAGAAAGCTGAGCTTCTTCATTCACTCCCTTGACAGAGCACAGAGAGCTGGTGGAGGTGTTTGATTTTGATGCGGTAGGTGAGATAAGATTTCTCCCCCCATGCCCTCTTCTTTTTCTCCCTGTACAGCTCCTGTCCTTGCAGTTCTCAGGACTTGACTAGGAGAGTTTTTAAATGAAGTGAAAGTCTTAATGTGAGGTGAATCCCAAGACCACAAACAGTTTGGACTTCAAACAGTGAGAAAATTGGCGCCGGATGATTCCGCACACAAAGCAGAAAACTTTCATTTCCTGCAGGCAGGATGGAATTGACTGTTATATTAAGACTTCAGAAGGAGCACTGCCCCGGAGTAATTTCACTGCTGTCAGGCAGTGTTGACATCTAGATTAACCTCTGTGCAGTGAATTTTACAGCAAAGCTCATTGTAATGCATGTGGGGTATCTCCTGTAAATCCCAGCTGAAGCCCACAGTGTCCCACCCTTCTGCACAGGAGGAAGGGTCGGGGAGGAGCCACTATCATTTTGACCCCAGCAAAGCATGACTCTAACCTCATCCGGGCCAGTTCTGCTGAAACTGATTTTCTACCATGCTAAAGTGACAGTAGCTGCAGCCTATATATTTTTTTTTAATTCCCCAAAGAGGTTTACATCACAAGGCTAAAATTTTTGCCAGTGACAAACAGCTCCCTTCAAGTATCCACCCAGCAACACAGTCCTAATTAAAAGGCACTAGTTAACTGGTGACAATTAGCTGCTTGCACTGATTAACACCAAGACATATAATCCCCACACACAATGCTCTGATCAGATGTGATCTAGGACTAAATGGCAGACAAACTTCCAGCTGATGTGAGATAGTGGCATTCCAATCCTCTCCACCCACCCACAGGCACACTATCAAACGCTGTTTACCAGACCAAAACTGCATGAATTAAAGCAGTTCACACAGTTAACTCAGTGCAAGTCAGAGGACATCAAAAAGAAGTCCCTTGGCTCCTGAACTGAATGCTCCTGTCGACAAGTTGGAAGCACAGACCAGACCTCAAGTCCTTTTGTCTTTTGTGTAGGAGTAGGGGGAGCAGTGAAATGTCCCAGGCAGGAGCACAACAGATTCTTCAATTTTGTTTGAATAGAGAAAATCCTCCCTGTGGTTCTTAAGAGGCATCTCTGAGATACACTTTGTGAAAAAACCACTAGCATCTAAAAAAAAATTGAAGAGGAAGGGTAGGTTTCTTTCTTTGTGTGTTTTTCTTACACCTTCTTATTCTCACGCTTATTTTCATACTGTCACTGCTCTGCAGGCATCTGTAGGAGGTTCTAAACAAGAGACAGGCTATCAGGTATCAAACAGATCAGCCACTAAGGGCAAAATCTCAACAGGAATTCTAGAAACCTCTTTCAGAGCCCACCCACAGCTTTTCAGAGTAGGTTTTGGACAGCCTGTGAAGACGGGACATGCCTGTAGTTTCCTTTCACCTTCAGGAGGAATTGTGGCATTTCTGCAATCTGACCCAACAGGAAGATTCCTTCAAACTAACATTTATTACCCCCAATCATAATACAGCTGAAAAGGCTATCCAAGGTTATTGAAAAGGTCAAGCTCTTACTTTGGACTGGAATTTGCTTTGGAAGAAATTTGATGGACCAATTTAACCACCACAGCACATCAAAACCTGGTGGCTTCATTTAAAAAGTAATCAGTATTGTATTTCGCTTTAGACATCCGTGCATTAGTGTTCTGCAAATATGATTTCCTCTTTGTTTGCATTATTGATGCCATAAAATGTCAGACACATTAAAGAAAAAAAAAGAGGCCAACCTTTGGGGTTTGGAATGATTCTGGCTGAATTGCAGTTGGGTTACTTTTCTTTTTATTTCCCATGGTAGCGATGCTCTGTTACTCATTCTGCTATTGCTTTACAAAGAGTTCTGTGTAAGTGTATTTATTCGGCCAACCATATTTCAGGAAACACATAACCTTGATATTTTTTACTGCATGTGGCAGTGCTGCGTGTATATGTGTTGGGGAGAGGAAGGAAGGTGGAGCTTTTTACAAGAACCCTCCCATATCTGGGGGTGTGTTGGCTTTGTGTAATGCTGAGTGTCTCCCTCCTGCTCAGGTGGCTGGTTTGATTTAACCTCAAGAACTGGCATTTGTTATCAGAATTTGAGGTCTTCTGGTTTTGCACTGACCAGAATCTGTCATCTGCTTTCACCATTCAGCAGCTATCTGCTATCCACAGAGGTTCCTAGATGTCTGTGCCACAGAGATTACACAGCGCTCAAGTCTCAGGCATGTGATAGAGGAGTTTTAGCACATTCTGATCCTGGACCAGCAGCAAGTTCGCTGATTTAGCTTGGTTCCCACCCAAGGTCTGACTACAGTTCCCAAGGCAAATAATATTAGCTGCTCAGTGCTTTTTCTCACAGACCATTAAGAGCACAGGCCTTGGTGGCTCTGTGCTTTCTGCCTCACCTCTCTATAATGAATGCAGATTCAGTTTTCAGTGTTCCTGTGAACTTTTTGGGAGAATATTCTTCCTCTTAAAATCTAAAAAAATCTCAAGATTTTGTCTTCGTGAAAGTAAAAGTGAAAAAATAAGGTGGAAATACCTCCCTTATGTAGGGATTTTCATCAGTGGTAAAATTTCTTTTCAGCTTTTCCTTCCAGTGACATCAAGACTTGGGCGCAGAGGAAGAAGAATACAGTGGAGCAGTCTAAGGAAGGGATTCAACTAGGACCTAGACTGCAAAGTCATCTGTTCACATACTAGGCCCTTGACAGCTTCATAGAGAAAGAAATCCCCAGCTTTTTGTGAGCAGATTCCTGCCCAGATGTCTTGTTCCTACTCCAGTTCTGAACAATGACTTTCAGATGGCCTTCAGATCTCTTTATCTTCACAGATCCCTCTCAGGGCTATCCAAACAGCCCAAAGAAGTGATGACAGGGGTTGAATGGGTGTGTAACTTGGTGTCTTTCTCTCACTTTTTCACTAGGGGCAAAGATAGTGAAAGTGACAGAACAGAAAAATTATTTTTCTCAACAGGAGAGATCCATTTTCTTTTTAAACTCTGATATTTAAGATGCCGTACAGCAGTACCTATAAATATGCCTTGAATTGTTGAATGAGCACAAGGAGTATATTTGATTTTGTTTTTATGTCTATAATTTCTCTCACCAAGAATTCAGCTGTTACTCAGCTCCCAGCAGGTTGTTCTGATTGCTGGAGAGATGTTTGGGATTGATTCCGGCTGTGACCTGTTCGAGTCCAGCCTCATTCTTATGTAGCTAGATTGAAACAATAGCAATCAGCAAGAGACTGAATTGTTGTTCCTGGGTAACTAAACCTTCTTGTGCAACACCAAGCTAAACCTTGAAGGCATTGAACAACCACAACTTTGAGATCAGTAAAGGCTGTAGATACTGAGAGGCACTGAAGGTCACCATGATGTTGGGAACAGAACGGCAGGAGAGAGAAAGAGAAATGCTACAAGGAAAAAAGCAACAAACATTGCATCAGAAAAGACGGTGGTTGGTTTATAAAGCAAGAAAATCCGCTGCTGTACATGAGAAAAGAATCAGAATATTCACCCTGGCAACCAGGAACATTGGCCATCAGGACAAGAGCAGCTCTGTATCCTAAAAACCTCCTCTCCCTTTTAATTTCCTATTTCTCTTTCTCCTGATAATACAGAACAAATCCTGGCTTATGGCCTTCCTGAAAACTGAAATTAAGAGGCAGATTTGGGAGAGGAAGAGAGAGGCCAGATCCTGCTGGCTGATCAACAGCTTTATAGCCCAGCACCTTTCAGCAGCAAGTGCCTGGTGTGTCCTATTTGGTGAAAGTAGTGTTCACATTAAGGCTTAATCAAGAATAATTATAAAAATTCGCTTCCTAAGAAGAAGAATAAAAAAATCTCTCGGTAAGGTGGAGATTTTAGCAGTCGGACAGACGCCGGTAGCCGCGTCCCTGCGGATCAGCACCGCGGACAGCGGCACCTCCCGCGCCTCTCCCCGCCCGGCGTTTCGGGCACCGCTGGAGGAGGAACTCCGCTTTAAAAGAAGGAACTCTGCTTTGGAAGGAATCATGCCCACACTGGTCAGGGCACTGCTGTCTCACCCTTTGTTCTTTTCTCACATCCTTTTTTCTAGTGTGAAATCATTATCCAGTATCTTGTTTTCAAGTGATGGAGGAAGGATAGTTTAAAACACAAAACAATTCCAATTCCAGAGAGAGGACCATTTTCCCTTCAGAATTAAACTCTCTGCCCCACTTCTTCCTGCACTGGCGTTCTACTTATGAAGGCTCCATCTCTAATTTGTGTTGTGAAAGGTTCCTGTCTTCTCATCCATTGGGACAGTTTGACAAATGGAGAACTGCTATACTGATAGCCCTTCAGAAACAGAGTATTTATGTTATTGGAAACATCACGTGGTTCAGCTTTGGCCATCAATTACATTTAGGGTAAATTTAGGTAAAGGGTAAACAGAAAAATTTCTTGAAAAATTGCAAGTAAGGGTCATATAAATGACACTCTGGCCCCCGAAAGTTATTTTCACATCAAGCCACAGAAAAAGCCACATTACTGTGTAGTGGAGAGCTGTCAGAGTCATAGAATCATAGAATGGTTTGGTTTGGAAGGGACTTTAAAGATCACCTAGTTCTGACCCCCCTGCCATGGGCAGGGACATGTTCCACCTGACCAGGTTGCTCCAACTTGGCCTTAAAGAGTCAAACAAAAATGAAGAGCCATGCAGGGAAGAACAGGCATCAAGAGACAAGGCTCCAAATGGAGAAGCACTTATATATCACATAGCAAAAATGACAGGTGTTTCAGTACTCAGCTTGTTCCACCTGCATACTTGGGATTTCATCCTACATTTTCCTGGATCATATTAAGGAAGATATACCCTCAAATTAAGGTTGAACATCTCCTGGACCTATTCATTGTGGTGAGAAGCTGTTGGGCAGGAGTGTGCAGGCTCATTACATCCCTGAAAAATTTAGTGTGAGGAAGAACAGCCAGAAGAGTGAGCCAGAGAGTTGGGCTATTCCCCCCACCCAACATATGCTGCTTTCTAGGAGCAGTTTCCTCTGTATCCCACCTCCCACGTACTCCCCAGCTGTGACTGGCAGTTGCTACAATAGGACATGTGGATGGACACTCAGAGACAGTGAGGACTGGGAAGTGCCTGAGGCACAAGGCCTCAAAACTTGTAAGTAACAATACTGAAAATAAGGAATTAATGCCAGGCCTCTGATGCTTAGGGCCATCTGGAAGTCAGAAAGGAAGAGCTTGCAGGGAGCGGCAAAGATGATTTAATGAGGGGCTTAGAGAACAAATGGTGCTAAGAGGAGGGAGAAAAGAAGCCCAGTGAGACACAGAGAAAAGAAGGAAATGGAGAAGGACTTGATTCCTAGTGAAGGGTCAATGATCATGGGGGTAGTGAAAGCCAGATGTGAACTGTGGTGAAGCAGAGGACAGCCCTGGTTGGGGAAGAACTATGGTTGTAAACAAGGAGTCACTACAAAGTGAAGTGTGCTCATCTAAATGAGTCCTGAAAGTTCCTCCAAACCCTCAGCCCTGCTGGGCTTCTCCTAAGCCCAAATTCTCTGCTTTAAACCCCACAAATACCATAATTTTAACCACATTTATTTTGCTCTCTGACAGCTCTGGTTACAGTAAAAGCAGGCTAGATTGTTTTAGCTCCCCTCACTCCTCCTGCTCTGCCCCCACACCCAGCCAATTCCTTGTATGAAGGAAAATTGGCTTTCTTTTATTTTTTTTTTCCCAGAAGTGTCCATTACATTTTCAGCTAAACTGAAAGGCAATTTTTTGCATGAGAGCATTGCATAGATAGGCTTAAAGCAGAACAAAAATTAATAAATATCTATACTAAATTACCTTCCTCTCCCCCACCTTGTCTTAATGAAGTGCTGTTTTACATAAGCTATTTCAATAAAAAGGAAGTGTTTTTGGGGCAGGCAAATGATCAACAATATTTAGCTTTCCGCGAGTGTTGCAGCTCCCTCCAACTTTTCTGGGTCAGGCAAGGAGGCAAGGTTTTTCCAGGTGAAGATTAAGGGTACAAAAACTGTGCACCTGCCTCTGGTAATTTCTTCAAGATGTGTGTTGAAACAGTATTGTCCATCAGCGGCTTATGTGATGGCATTGGCAGAAAAATCACTCTGATTTCCTGTGCTGACATTCCTGCCTCAAGAAGAAACATGCAGCTTCCAGAAATCTGCAAGGGTAGACTTAATTTCCAGGAAACTACTCCTCCCCCCAGCTCAACTGCCCCTCAGCGCTGCAGTCAGGCCTGGCCCCCACAAGGTGCTGCTCCACAGCTCACTCTGGCAGGTGAGCTGGTACTGAGAGGAGGATGGGGCTGCATCTCAGAGGAAAGACATTTTGATGACATTTTTGTTGTTACTATTATTTAAAACAGCTTATTTTAATCTCAGTTAATGTCATGGGAAGTCTTCATGAGCAGAAAACAAATCCTCTGGTGATGTGATGTTTGCTGAATTGATTTTTTTTTTTTTTGGCAGACTTCTTTTTACACTATACACCAATCCATGTTTTCTTAGTTTGGGGCTTCTTTTGCATCTTTTGAATCCAATTTGCCATTTTGCAACTGAACTGATGGTTCTCAACCTTTTTCATCCTGCAGTCTCCCCTTCTCCAAATCTAAATTCACCATTTCTCCCTGCTGGGAACAGGCCGGGTTACCAGGAGAACCTGGTGAGAACAAGGGGGTCGTGATCTCTGCCTGCCCACTCCACCTCCACTGGCTCCAACTCAGAGGATAAGGAACTCTGATCTGAGTATTGGCCAAGGTAGGGTCCCTGCTTGTCCCCTACCTGCCACATCATGTGCATCAAGCACTCTGCTACCCTGGAAGGGGATGACTGATACAGTGTTAGTCAGACTTACAGGAAGACTTTTTAATTTAAGGATTTGCAGTGAGGTCAAGGGACCTGTTAAAGTGCTGAGGTATTTACCCTCCCCACACCTTCCCTTCCTTCCTGCCCTGCTTTGTCCCTTCCTCTCTCCCCAGCCTTGAAATGAAACAGAAAATTATTTTTTTAAAACTGTGTCGATAATTTATGTTTAGTATAAAGGATGATTTAATGGCATCACCAAAGGTCATTTTTTTCATCTCCTTGTTACTGCCCCAGCCCCAGAGGCTGTGCATCCCCTCTTTCCCATCTCTCTCTGCTGCCCTCCCTTTCATTCACCTCACACACCCCCTGCCGCCACCCCACCACAGCGTTCCACACACCACACACCTGCTTCAGGTTCAGCCAACGACCGTTGGAGAACAGAGATTTCAAACCCAAACCTCCACTCCAGACCACCACAAACTGGAACCATTTCCACCTTGAAAATAGTCAGTTGCTGCAAATGACAGGCAGACTCATTTCTTGAATTACGTAAGGTTTTTTTTAAAGCCTTTTATACCTATTTACGTGTGCGCGTGCGTGCACCATGTGGACACAGTGGTATCTGTGTACACAGATGCACACGAATTTCTCTCTCAAATATAAATATATTGTATGTTAGAGCTGTAAATATTCCTTGGTCATGTGTCTATGTCTTCTTCAAAGTATCATATCCTCAGTGTTATGTTAACAATTCCATTTATTGATTGATGAAACTGTGTGTAGACCTGTACCCTCCTGACATAGTTTATGTAGCTCTCTCTTCTCAAATAAAGTACAAAACTACCACTAGCAGGTCCTCCTCTCCTTTTTTTGTTCCTCGCTGAATATTCAGCTTTATTTCATGGAAATCTGACACAAAATTTATGCAGTTTTCAGTTATCACAAGGATGCAGAAACCTCCACATGATGTTTTAGGAATTGTGTTTTGCTGGTCAGGTCAGCACGTGTAACAGTTGTTAACAAAAGTAATAATCTGTAGGCAAAATGTTGTCCCAGCTGCAGTAAATGAGGATCTCACTACTGACCTGGTTCATTCTTCCCACCTACCTCCAGGTACAGCCTACACCAACCACAGCTCACTTCATTCTAGTACAGATAACCAAAGTCCATCCTCTTCCTCCTCTCTGTCAGTGGGTCTCTGCATCATTACATCAAGCAACCTTCCCACAGCTCAGAAATTTCCCCTTGGCTTAAAAGGATCCAGTCACTTCTCTCTTGTGTTGTTGGTTTGTTGTTGCTTGGATTGCTCAGCACCTAAACTCAACTCTCCTGAGCAAATCTTGGGGCTGGGAACACCACTCAGGGTTATGGCAAAATCCACTGCTGCTGCTTCCTTCCCCTTAGCTCCTGAGACTGGCTTCATGCTGAACTCACAGGAATCAGAGGATATTTACCATTGCAAGCTGAAAAAAAAAAATCCTACTCACAGATATACTTACTGGGTAAAACCATAAAGATGATTTGTGAAGTAACACTTAATTTACTGCAACTGACACCAGACTCCAGCTGCCAGAAATTTGACTGACAATTTCTATTTATTTGTATCCTGCTATACAATATCTGCCTTAATGTTGTAAATTTTTCTGATTGGAATTTCACAGTGTCTGCCTGGATATTTATTGATCATAAAATAATCTGCACAACCCGTTAAAGTCAAGGCAGTGAGAATGGATGCCAGAGAAATCACTGAACAGGATCTGAGTACCAGTGCCCAGGTAACAGAAGATGCTCAGATGCTATTTTTACAGCATTATGGATTACTGAGAGCCAGTCTTTTGAACTGCCTTTCTGCTGTTTCCCGAAAGTCACTTCTGAAATGCTTCCAGGAGCCTGGTGTTGAGTTCCTCCTACCAGCAACTCCATATGGACCCTGCAACATGCCTCATTTGCAGCTCCTCACCGTTGAGAAATCCCACCTTTACAATGAAATCTGATGTTTTCACAACTGTTCTTTAAGACAGCCCACAAGGGAAATGTTTGGCTCTTCCTGCAGCAGTAAGACCACATTTTTTTCTACTATTATTTTTGGCAGGCAAAGACAGAAGCATACAATTTCTGCCCACAAGGGAAAAATTGTGAAACTTGGTCCCAATTGGGAATTCCCATATTGCCTGGTGAACGAACTCTCTAATTTCATTCACAGCTTCAACCATGCAGCTTTCCAGTATCTCCAATGGATTTTGCCTCTTGAATTTGGTTTTTTTTATTTGTTTGTTTTGTTTGGGTTTTTTTTCCCAAGGGACACCATTTCTCCCTTGTGGAAATTAGAGGTGTGTGCTCTCCTCAAACGGGTGAACACAAAACCAGACTTTGGTCATAGCCAAATCCACCCTTTCTCCCAGAAGTCTACACATCCCACCCCCAATCCAGCACACCCCCACCTTCTCACCAGCAGTTTCGCAGTGTGACACCCCTCCCTAACCTGTGCACACAGATATACCCCCTACTCCAACCCCCCATTCTTCTGCCTACTCCTGCTCTTGAAAACAGAAGCTCGCTCTTCTCCCTGTACGTGCTGCACTAGCTGTTCATTCCTGCTGCTTTCTGAGCTCATAAACCGGGCTTCATCCTCACCACTCATCAAACATGACCTCTTTCCTTTATTCTGTATCAGAATAATAAACCAGCAGTGGATGATTTGCCACATTAGCTTGGGCCAGGCACTCTGATGGACAGGGTTCCCTTTTATTATTGATTTAAGGTGTTTATCTGATAAATACCTTTTGAAATTAATTACAAATAAAATCAAGAAAAAAAAAAAGTCACAGTTTGGCCAGCTTCCCTGGGAGTCATCTTGATCTGTCCCCTCCCGGTACCTGTTGCAGTTTGCCTTTGCCTATCCAGCATAAGAGTTACAGGAGCTTACAGTAGCTGGTGGGGCATCTCATGGGCTGGGAATAAAACCACACAAAAGAAAACAGCAGCTGAGGCTGCCTGTCACCAGGCTGTCAGGCTGTAGGCACAGGCCCTGGACCAGACATCATCCCTTATGGGAAGGTGGGTGATAGAAGGACTGGATCCGCTCAGGGCTCCCTGTGACCTTTTCGAACCCCATAAAACCCTTTACAGATTACCCTTTAGAAAGCAGGAAAGGCAAGCAGACCCCTGCATGCCCTCTGGGTAGAGGGAAGGGAGAGGTCCTGGCCTTCCCCCAGGTTGCAGAAAGAGCCAGACGAAAGGTTAATGGCACGATGTAATCACAAGGTAAAAGCACAGGGCAGAGCAGGGGAAATTATTTCCTCTTCAATTGTGGCTTTTGTTATTCCCAGAGAAAAGCAGCAGGTATTCAGGAGCTTCTCATTAGCCAGCATGATTTCCATTAGGCTTTCTATTAACATTTTGTGGCCGTAATAAACACCTACATAATTAACAGAAAAAAGGAGCCCTCTCCAGGCTAACAGAAGTGGCCAGAACAAGCTGGGAATAGCACAAGCAGGTTGGTTCCCGCCTGGAACTTTCTGCTTACAAGGGAATTGCTTTTTCATCCTCCTGGGACAATTCTCTTGCAAAGAATTAAGTTTCAATGTTTCTGTCCTTCTGCCTTAGTCTAAGAGGACATCTACCTCTGCTTTGCATCTGGAAAAAAAATGAGTCAAAGCCGGTTAGAAATTGTCCCTGCAAGTTTCCCCTGGGAGATTCAGGATACTCCTGTTTTTCCTGGTCTTCTGCCATAGCCTTGAGGCAGGGAAAAAATCTCTTAGGAACACATGAATGATCCCAGCTGGTAGACAAGCCCCAGGAGGTCATAAAAAGTCCCCAGTGGAAGGTAAATGGGAGTTACTATGACTGGGCTGGTTTATAACTGTGAAGCACACCAGCACCTCAGGTCCACTGAGGACTGATGAATGACACAGAGATAAAACACAACCTTCCCAATGCCTCAGTCTTTCCATGCCTTCTCCATCCTGCTAAGGGCTTGAACAGCATTTCCGAATATGGTACTTGCAGGAAAACTCATAGGTAGCTTTGGCTCCTCCCCAGTCCTTGCTCTCCCCCCCCCAGTTGCCAAAGGTGCCACTGCCAAGCCTGTGCACAGGAGATTGAGGACATGTCATTTTGACAGGGCTGCATGTCCCCCCCTCCTCATTTCAGGCTCCTGCTGCTAAGAATATATGTGCCCTTTATCATAGCTCTAAAATAGAGAGAGACACTTTGGAATTCAATTAGTCAAACAGTTGCCACAGCAACAAAAACATACAAACTTAAATGATTTATACTCACAGACACCACTTCAAATAGGAATAAATTTAATACAGCAGCTGGGAATGAAATGCATTGTACAATAAGAAAATTGTATTTTTTCTCTCCCTGATGATAGGCCTCAAGGTCTTAATGCAATATAGATGAAAAAAGATATTTGGGCAGAAGGAAGCAGAATATGTTGTGCTGTATGTACAATGCCTGCTTGGAGAGTACAGCACATAATGAGCATGTACATCTAATCACAGAGCTGTGATGCTGTTTACAGACAGCCACAGATCAAAGATTGCAGTGACCAAGCTGACTGGTTGCTTTCACTTTCTTTCTTTAACTCCCCTCCATTTCATGAAACCTTTCCTATTGGCCTCCAGCCGGGAAAAAAAACAAATCTACCCTCATAGCAGCTCCCCCACTACAGAGCCAGGTCCCCACCTGTTAAAGTGTGATTGTGGTTTTTTATAGAAGAAAAAAAATTTACTTTAGTTCAAACATATTTTTGAGAATTGAAGAAGAAATTAATTCCAAGAAAAGTGCAGGAATTTTTTCCTCTGCAATAGCATTGCAGAAGCTTGCAAGAAAGTCTAGAACAGTCATTCCAAGTGACAGTCATCTGCAGTACTTTTGCCCGTGAAGGCTGAACCTGCAGTGAATGCCACACTCCCTACTGCTTTCCTTTGACTTTGAGATTCCCTGGTGAGAACTACAGGTTCATGGCATGGAAGATCAGCAGAAGATAATGTATGTACAGACCTCTGGCATTAGCACAGCTTCAGTGCATCCTTAGTCCAGTACATACAAATATATCTTTTTCCAACCAGAAATGGTTTCCTGAATGAAAATGATGTAGGGGCTTAGGGGAGCCTTATGATTAGTTTCCAGCAAACAGGAATTGTCCAGAAGTTGTGCAGAAACTGCCTCCTTCCTTCCTAAAGGCACAGCAGCTGGTCTAATCCAGAACTGTGGAAAACTGTGTGCTTGCAGTTCATCTGCCTCTTTGTTGAGGAGCCAAAGCCAGCTGCCTTGGCAGTGCTTGGACCAGAAACAGCCAAGCAGTGCCTGGAGTGCAAAAGAAAGTGGAGATCCAACTACTGGCTCTTCATTTTCCCCTAAAGGGAAGTTATCCTGTCCATCCTAGGACACATTTTGGAAGTCACCACTTTCCTCCAGAAAGCCTGATCCACGTGGCCAATCACTGCTATCACTGGGAGCTGGGATTGCTAACACCCTTGGAGGGCTAATACAATGTTATGAGCAATTGTATGAGATCTCTCATCTGACCTGCTAAACTACACAGCATTTATAGTGGGAATAAGGACTTTATTTCCTGTCCAGATCATGCTCATAACACATTCTCCTGCACTTCACAAGAACTTAAACAGAATCTCACGTACTTTGGGGCCCTTCGTGCAAAGGCTTAGACCATGCTTTGAATAAACATTGTAGATCTAAGTACAAGAGGGAAAACACAGAAAAGTACCTTTGAGAGAAACCCAATACTTTCATCTGAGTGTAAACAAACAAAACCACAGGCCACAGCTCTAACAGAAGTTACCAATTCCTCAATGTAAAAAATTACTGGGATGAGTTTTCATGGATTGTTTTAAGCAGAAGGTCAAGAGTCCTGTTCATTATTAGAGTTGGTAGGTGAGATAGAGAGTTTGGGATGCTTTGGGCACAAATCGAGATCAACACCTGCAATTCTCTTTGGCAATTTTGGAAAGGAAAGCACGCAGATGCAGAACAACAACTAAACAAAGCTAATAATGAAATCATATTTATGTAGGCAGGAAGGAAGCTCAATTGCCAGGAGAGTACTAAAGTCTACAAGTGTAAATACATACCAAATAAGTCAGCTTGATGAGATGCCAAGTTTGTTCAGCAGAGTATGGCACTTCACTGCTGAAGTGCTCCTGCAGGAGAGAAACCAGGAAAATGTCAGAAAGGTCAATGGGTGAAATGTGTGGCTCCACCAGGAAATGATGCAAACAAGCTCGTGTCAGCAGAATTTAGCACTGTCTTGCAAAGGGCCTGTTGGTCTTGTCACATGGAAGCACAAATATTTTATTCCTGAGCTCTATGTGTTACTGATCTAGAGCTCACTTCTCTCTCCACACATCAAAGCAGAAAACACCAGAATTTATGGGTCTGATGTACTTGAAGGTTCTGGATTTCAAGCACAAACACAGAGAAAAAAGTATTGACATCATGAGGGATGTGGTGGGGCAAGCGTGTGAGGATTTGTAGGACTTATATGGCCAATATCTGACAATGAAGGATCCAAGGCAATAAAGGAAATGAGTAGCTTTACAACATCTCTGAGCCTCACTCTCAGACCAGACTATTCACATACTCTGAGTCAAGAGGGGGAAAAAAAACCCCACAAAACAAGAACAAATAGTGCAAAGTATCTCTGGAGATGTTTAGAGTGGAAATCAGAGACATCACAATATTTAGACCCTGGATGAATCTTCCACAGGGGTTGCAAAAACCAAGATCTTAAACAGCTGAAAGATGGAGCTGAGCCAGAAGTATTCAACCTGTGACAGCAAAAGTCTTGACTCAGCTGGGCAGTCCCCTTCATCTCTCTTTTGCTATGAAGGTAACATCTGTTCTGCTCATTCACTGCTCCATCCCTCTTTGGTACAGTGGCACAGAGAACAGCAGGCTGGCTTGTCCATTCCCCCTCGGTTCCTTCTGGATTAGGGGATGGAGCAGTTCAGCAACCAGCTCCCCAAGCCACAAACTACATTTATCATCATCTTTACACGCCTTTACACAGCTGGCTCTCCTGATGATAATGTGTTCTACAGTTTCCCTTGCTGGCGTGGCTTATGTTAATACTCCATTAACATTGCTAATCAGAGACAGACTTCTGGCAGTATCTCCAGGGGATGAGCGAATGTTGTCCTATGCCTTTCAGTTTAGGAGATCAGACTTTCAGATGAAATCCATTCCCAACATCTCTGATTTCAGCAATTAAATGAAGCTGCAGCATGTGGGAGCTGTTCAATCCTGGATGCATGTGGTTCCTACTGCTCCAAAATAAGACCTTTTAAACCGCCTTTTATGCCAATCCTCAGATACATGACATTTGGAACTTTAATTCACTTGGGAAATCAAAGACTGCTGGAAAGATGAGATGGATTCAAATCAAAGATAAAAGGTACAGAGGTCCTGAAGGTCTAACAGTGCGTGTTCCCAGTTCAGCTTACCCCATCCAGAAATCTGTATTTTAGTTTGATCTATTCCTTCTCACACTTCAGGAACACTTCCAAATCCACTTTAGCTTTACAAAAGGAGTCTACTTTTATTTGGATTAAGTAGAATTAGTCACCATGATATATTTGGTCTCAAGAAAGTGTCTGGAAGTTCTGGCTGCACTGGGTAAAGGAAGGCAACTGCTCATTAGTGCAATTTTCAAGTCACCTCAGATTTTAGGTGGACTGCAATTCTCTACAGGATTCAGAGAGACTATGAAATTAGCAATTGTACAACAAAGCCTACACTGTGGAAATAAATTTATTTCCAATGAAAAATACCATAAATGAAGCAGAATTACAACTGTTGAAAGGAGATATGATGTCTGTATCCTCCCAAACTCCTTCAGCCACAAGCAACAGCTGAGCAGGAGGATGATGCAGTTAAACTAGTGAAATGGTGAGTCTGATCAACAAATTTGTGGTCCCATTCAAACAGGTGAATCAATCCAGTGAAAATTAGGACAAGTTTCCCCTTCTCTTTCCCCTTTCCTCTCGCAACCTCCCCTGATAACACCTCATGACTTTTTGTCTGAAATGGAAATCACTTCCATTGCAGGAAGGGATGCTTGTTGATGATCTCAGTGATACAGACACAAGAAAGAACAGCAGTTTTAACAGGCAGCTGCAGACCAGTTAAATCTCACAGCAAAGCCAACACTTGCCTTTCCCCCAAAAAGCCAGCTCAACTTACAGAAAAAAGAGTGGAAATCACAAACAATCCCCATCAGTACCTAAATGATTAAGTGGTATATGACTCACAGCCATTTCAAAAGGCTTCTCCAAAGCCCCATAGGCCTCACCAGAACCTTTTTAGATACACAGCTCAGACATGCTGTAGGTGCAGGGTTTATTTCAAACACTTTTGGAATGTGGCTTCTATGCCCACTCATTTTAAAGGTCTGAATTCCAAATTCAGTTAAGGATGTTCACTGAGGGTGGGGAAAACTATGGACTACATGCAAGGTCCATGGCACATGGATATGACCTTCAGTCACTGGTTGGAAGTGATTTCTAATACATCATCTCATTGTTATAATGATGTGCTTTGCAGCCATTAATTAACTCGCTGCTCTCTGAGGAAATTCTCGTTCTCTCTATCATTCATATCTGCTTGGAAGCACTGCAGGCCCACAAAAGCTACGTGTGAAAGCCTGAGATGTGTGTGGGTTGTAGCCGTGCAGACTGTGGGCAGGTGCTATGAAAACTTCCTCATACAGTGCTTCAGTGCAGCTCCATCTCATCCTACAGCACCATACTGATGCTGCCAGAGCAGATCTGACAGACTTAGTTCAACTGCCTGTCGCCAAAACCACTGCCGCTGAGACTTCCCAAATCTCAATTCCATGATCTTTGGCACTCCAGCCTCACATTCTACCTTAGTAGAAAATGACAATTAATGAAAGATGAATAAAAATGTAGTGAAAATATTTGCCAGTCTCTCCTTGGCATTAGTTGTTATCTTTCTCCTATTTTTTCATTATTCAGATGTTTTCACAAGCCTGATTATGGGTTTAAACCTTTTTGGACTAGAGTTTGTTTGCAGGTAGTTGAATATTCAGTGACAGAGCATGGGTGAAGAGCTAGTTCACAGATACTGCAACTCTTCCCTGTCTGGATGAGGGTTAACTGCCTTGAATGAAGACTGAGACCCAAAAACCAAAGAGGATGTGTGCCTCCTATGATGTTCTGCAATATTAACTATTCTGCAGTTCACTTCTGTTTTGTTTCAGCAGCTTCCCTCACTGAATCATCAGAGAGCAAAATTGCTTCAAAATAATAATCAGCTACATGGAGGATTATTTGGAGATGGTAAGAGCAGAGTTTTACTCTAGATTTACATATATCTCAAGTCACACATTTCACTTGCCAAGTAAAATGTTCCTACACCTCTTTCTTCAGAGCCAGCACCTTAGAACCCACCTTCTCAGCCTGATCTTTGCTTCCTCTCTTTACAGTTCAAACACCCTCCCTTATGTAACACAGAAATAATTTCTGAAAAGACTTTCAGCTCAAGAAGGCAGTTCCTCTAGGTTAGGAACAGTAATGAATGGATTTTAGGCCAATCCAGGTCCCACGCCCCCCATCTAATATTGTGGGGCTGCTGCAGGTTAGTACATTTGAAACCCGTAATAGGCTAGTCCTGTCAGAGCATATAACATCTCTGGCTCTGACTAACATCACTGCATGCTCTGAAGCAGCTCTATCCAGCAGACAGAAAGAACATTTGTAAGACTTCCATTGCACTTGTCTCTCTCTTTCACACACACAAACGAATCCTAAAGCACCGATTAATATTTAAACAATCAGGGCTACAAATATCTTCCAACCTTCCTGGACAAGAAAACTCTTGTATGGAAAAACAGAGTGGGGAAAAATGCACAGGGGGAAAAGACCTATTTTCAAGTGGGAATTTACTTTTCATTTCCGCTCCCTTTGATATAACCAGGATTAACTGCATTTCATCCCTTTCTAAAGGACACGTTGGGTCCCCAGCTGTTTTTCCACTATCAATCCCTGGAGAACAAAGCTTAGGAAGTTAAATGAGTTTTGGGAATCTCATCTTCACTTTTAATTAATTTGAAATGAACTCATGCTAATGACAGCACCACAGCAAGATTGCCAAAACTTCCCCCATCTGCATAAGGAATTGGTGAAGAGCTTGGGGTCTCACCAACAGCTTTAACCCTGAGTTATTGCAGCTACAGACAAAACCTTGGGGTGAAACAGGGTCTGAAAGTTCAGCCATGCATCCTCACTACTTCCACTCCAAGTGGAGAAGGGAGGGAACCCTTCAGATCCAGTCCTGCTGGCTATCAGAGTCCCTGAAAGAAGAACGACAATCAGAAATGCATCTTGCTGGGCTCAGACTGTGAGGAGTAAAACTGCTGTTTCCCTGTTCAGAGTCACACTTGCAGCTCTTCCTCTTTGTTTTACAGGAATTATAAAAATACAAATACACTTCAAGTCCTTTGTGTGAAAAAAAAAAAAAAGGAAAAGACAGAAAACAGCCCAGTGAACTTATTTTCCTACCATTATCCTCACTCATGGGTGGCATTACCAGTGGCATCTTAGAAGGAAGGTTATTTGTTGGTTTTTAAAAGCAAAGAGTGGGGTCAGGTTGAAACAATGAGTGTTATGTTGCTCCTGGTGCTGACAAGGTGAGATATGGCAGGAATGAGTGTTAGGACAGGAATACTGGAAATCTGTGTGTGGAACTGGAGGTTGTTAAATCTGAGAACAGCTAACTCTGATTTTGGCAGAGAGCTTACAGGGGTTGGGGAAACCATTCTGGAGGGACCACAACCCCAGCTGTCAGGAGTAATAAAAGTTCAGCTTAAACCACAGTAGAGAAATGGTTGAGGGGAAGGACAATCAGGAAAGTGGACTGGATTTGCTGATCTACAAGCCTTTTCACTTACAGTCGCTCCTGGTAAATGGAAAATAAAACAGGGAGCCAGACAGATCTGGAAATTAAGCCAAATCAGAAGAGAGTGTAATGTGAGAGGAAGGATTTGTACCCATCAATCTATGTCAAGGGTCTTCAGAAGAGACCTTAAGGACACTGTAGATGGGAAGGAATGAGTTTAAACAGAGCAGCTCTCACTGTCCTAATTCACTGGGAACTGTTCATCCATCACACCTCTGGCTTCTCTTGTTCACAGCCTACAGCTTTGCAGGAATTAGGCTCAGGGCATCTGTCCCAACAGTGTTTCTTTGCTTCCCTGAAGTGCTTCTGCCTCCAGTCTCCTCCTCCTGGCCCCAGTTTATCCATCCTCTCAGCTCAAATGCAGAGAAAGGCTGCCAAAATGGCAAGGTTCAGCACAGGAACATGTGTTACAGAGGTAAAAAAGACCACAGATAAGAAGAAGGAGAACTAATTCTTTAAACAAGCTTAGATACCCACCTGCTCTGGACCCTGTGTCTGGTTATTCATTCAAGGAGCCGGATACTTGCAGATATAGACACACAGAGGCTGTAACCATAAACATTTAAAAAGGCAGGCCCAGAGGAGGCTTTTCTTCAGTTAAGACCTGACATTAGCACCAGACTGGCTGTGATCTGAATCTATTTGTACAGGTAACCATCCTGGACTCTTGAGGTTAACATTAGAGTGCCTTTACAGATGGGGAAAGCAATTACCTCATTTAAATTAAACAAAGATTCCTAAAGCTGCTGTTGTGCCATGCTTTCCCCTCTGTAACTGAGCACCAGCATATTTACATGGGGGCTTTTGTGGTTGGGCGTAAGTCATTTGCAAGATATTTTTACTGCTTGCAGGAAATCTATGAAAAAGGATGAGGCAGAATGTCTTGGAATGCAAAGTACCGAGCTGGATTTTAACCACTGCACAACAGCAAATGGGTTATGCTTGGCTTTTTACTATTCAGCTGGTAGCAATAAAACAGTGCTTGGCTTACTCCTTTACAGAGCCAAGTTCTTTATCTTGAAAGAACAATAGTGAAAAAAGGCCTGTAGAGGAAGGAGGCAGCCTTCTGAAAAGCCCCCTTAAGACTGCCTCAGAGCTGAACACAGGAGGCTTAACTCCTACGCCTCCGGCCCCCATGGTGGCAGTGCTCCCTTGTTCCTCAGTGCTCCTGGGGTGAGAAAAGCTACAGCTCAGCCTTGTCTGTGGTGAATGAGATAAGCAGGAACACACCATTTACAGCTACCCATCTTCAGGGGCAGGGAGACAGCTTCAGCTGCTGCTCAAGGCAGTGCTCACCCATAAAGTGCAGAGGAAAAGCCCTTCCAGGTGGTGAAGGGTTTGCAGCTTCACCTCTGCATTCTGGGAGCTCTTCGCTAATGCCGGCAGAAGTACCTGACTGCACTGTTGGCAGCACAGGTATCTGGGAGGATGATGTTCACCCAGAGGCTCCTAATCTTAGCATCCACTTAAGGCAGAGAAGAGACAGGCCTCAACAGCAATGAATAGAAAAGGCTTCTTAAGTAAGACTGATGGTCACAGACAGATCCTCTGGTGCTCTGCTTCGCCAGCTCCCAGATCTGTATCAGCATCACATACATTATATGGTCGTCTCACTTCTTGGCTAGGGACACAGTCATGGTTCAGTGTTTTAATTAGCCTACTCCAGGCTATCTTGGTCATAAAAGCTCACAGAGAGAAAGATAAACACTATGCAGAAATCACGTTAATTTATAAAATATTCAATTAAAGAAAACAAACAGCATAAACTAAGATCATCAGAGCTAGATGGCAGGGAAAGCATCCTGCTGGGAGTCAGCTGCCTCTGGCCTTAGGCTGGCAAATACATTGCTCCTCTGCACTTCCTGCTCCAGAAGGGGCCAGGGAGAACAGGACCACCTGGGAGGTGATGTTACAGAATAGGTCTTGCAGCAAGTGGTTTTGACAGCTCAGTCCAGGGCCCCTTCACCCCCTCAGAGACCAAACCACTTGCCTTCATCTCGTATTTTCTTCGAAGAAAGGAAGGACACAGTCCATCCCAAATTCTTTACTGTGCAGCAAAGCCCAGTCAGGTATCTGTAAACTGCTGAAGTGTAAAGATGACTTTCAGGGGCTTCTCTTGCACTCACACCAAACTGCGACCCTTGAACCCTGCTGAGGAAGGACTGTTTTCTAACAGGATGTATGAAATGAGAGAGCGTGCTGGGAATGAGAGAAGCATCATGTTCTGTCCCATAGGTTGGGCACACAGCTGCAGGAGCAGCAACAACGCTCAGGGCCAGATCTCACAAAGGAAATGAAGAGTACAGAAAATCAAAGCATTTAGGGATGGAAAGGTCCATTTGCTGTCTCTCCTCACCCAACATTGACAGATTGCTCTCCTGTGCTTTGTCCTATGTGTAATGACCCAAGAGCTTCTACTCACTCTCTCACGGAATGACTCTACAACTTCAGGAATCTCCATGAGAGAAACTTAGAGGCACAGCCTGGGTTACACTCAGTTAGATGGGGTGGAAAGTGGGTTTGAGAGTAAATATTGCCTTTAGCCAGTGCTGCATGTCTGGAGTACTTGGGCCAGGTCTGTATCAGACCTCCCACCACTAATGTTCCAGCCAAATCCTTCTTGCCAGCATGCATCCCAGCTGAGAGCTCAGCATCCTGTACTGTGGGGACTTGCCTCCTTTCCTGCCAGCCTGTGAAAATAGAGTCCCTCTGCATGTGGCCCAGGCAGCAACAAAGCAACAAGTGGAAAACTGCCCGTGCCACTGGCCCTTGGCATTTCTTCTGCACTTTTCCCAGCCTTTTTCCTGCAGGGCCATTGCTGCTTTCAGAGACAGGAAGGAAGCAATGACCCTGTGAGCATTACAAACCACTGAGCCTCTCTCTGGGGAATGGGCAGACAGGACTTCTCTGGCCTCAGTAAGTTGCAGGTTATGTTGCTATCTGAGATTCTCATTATCTCCAATGGAAGCTGTGATTTTTTTCTCAGTTCTCATTTCTCTTTGTGCACAGTTGCCTCTCCTCTTCAAGGCAGCTTTTCCTGGGAGCTCTAGCCTCAAAGGTTCCTTTTTCTTCATGTGTGAATTACAGATGTCACAAACACCTCCGACATGGTGCATGATTCCTCATTCAAATGCAGACTAGCTGAGGGGGAAAACAAGTCTTCAGATCTATAGCGTCCCCTGGGGATATCAGCATGGGACACACACACGTGCCAGTGATAAACCAAACTAGACACTGGATGTCACCAGCACTCCACTGGAAATACGGAGGAGGGAGCAGGTATCTGGCAGTAAAAACCTCCGCTCTTAAAGCAAGCAGTCTGGTTATCGAAAGAAGTATTGGCTAGGCATGAATTAATAAGGATCATCTAACATACTCTAGGACCAGAATAAATTCAGCAAAAGAGATCCAGGTGAGGAGGCGAAGGAAAGGATGAAAAGAAACTGCTATCCTAGCGTGGAGGGAAAAGTAAGACCAAGGATGTTGTAGGAGTCTCCCAGATAGCCAACAGCCCACAAAACTTTAACAACTGCCAAGGAAAATAGGTGATGGGATGGAGAAGGCTACACAGATCTTGCATACCAACATGCCTTAAGGACTCCCTAGAAGGGCCCTGCATGCCATGAGAAATACCTGCCACCATAAATGGACATCTCCCAGTGAAGAATGCCTACTGGTGCACATCAGCACCTTGAATCCCATCTCACTGACGCCTTTCACTTCCTTTCACCTTATCAAAGACTGTATCCGAAGACCCTATGACAGTGTAAGAGAAGAGGAACCTTGACAAGAACTCAACCTGGCTGCTGTTCAAATCCCAGTGTGGGAGAAGAGGAGGATAAGGCTTTGGGCAGAGCCTCAGCCCTCTCTCAGTGAGATCCTTGCTCTGAGGGACACAGAGGGGACAAAGGGCTTGATGAGGAGAGGGGTTGCTGAAGACATAGCCTGTATGTACTAGATCAGCTGTTCGGTCTACAAGAGCACATTCAAACTGTGTCTGGTGGTTTCTGGAAGGGTCTCCACCTCACAAACACACGTTGCACAGTTTGTCTGGTTGCTTCCTGCAGAAATGACTAGGATTACAGTGTGTGCAGCACCTTGAGTAGACATGATCCACACTGGACTGCCAGACACGTGGAGATTCTGGGCAGATACAAACTATGGATCTCCTCAAAGCCCTGTTAGACTGCAGGCAGATTCCTCAAAGGGAGTTTAATGTCCCAAATTACTATGTAAAAACAGGGATTCACACGCTTGTGTACATTGACAACATTTCCCTCTGGATGGAAAGAAACAGCACAACTGGATGGAAAGAAGCAGCTCAGTACTGCCAATAGCCAGTGTGGAGTCCCTCATGAGTGGGCTGTGTTTTGGCAGTAAAAGGTGAGATTTTTGTACACACCTCCCTCCCAGCTCTGCAGCAAGGGTTTGGGTGGAGGCTGTGAAATACAATGCAAAACTTGGGAAGGTGATGGCTTTATTCCAGTTTGGGAGGTGAAAAGTCCCACCATACTTTTCCTACCATGAAGAGCTCCTACCTGGCTGCATAATTACATTTTGGGGGCCAGCTGTTTTGTTTGTTGCTTGTTTTAAGCTCTCCTCTGTTTAATACCTGGATTTTGCTGGAGCACTGAGGGAGACAGGCACTTGAACCTACTGCCACCCTGCTTTCTCTCTTCATAAATGAAAGCATGGGAGTGCTTCACCGACTTTCTAAATACAGAGGCTTCAAATTAAATTATAACATTGCTGATTATCAGCAGACCAGGGATTAAACTGATTGGGGCCCTGCCAGACCAGATTTAGCTTTCATTAAGTTCTGCCCACAAATCAGACTTACCCATATCCTTGCTCTTGAAGTTATAATGTGCACAAATGCACAGAGGGAGAGCAAAAACCAAAGTACTTTACTGTTTAGAATTCTAATCCTTTCAAGGTCTGGAAATACCTAAGGTCCAGCTACCACGTCGTCTATCCACATCTGCCGTTAGAAGTGAAAACCTGAAAGCAAGTCATTTACATGAGGGTTTAAGAGGGATGCAGAGAAACGACAAGAGCAGGGATGTAATCAGTAGCACAGAGAAAGTCTAAAAGGAGCTTGTCGATCCCTATGAAATAGAGCAAGAGGCTTATATAATTTTATTTTTTTTTTTGGTGTGGGGGTGTGGGGGGGTGTGTGTGTAAATTTCCTGAACAGTTGACCTAAATGAGTTCTTACCATGATCAGATAGTCTAGGACAACAGAGTAATCCTTCTAATAGGATTACAGGCTGTGCTAAAGGAGACTTCAGGCTTCTCTGCTCTGCATTGTAATATGTACACATACACACATACAGATGGACCTGGTACCTGGGGCTTTCCCCATTCATTCCCTTCGTTTCCCAGCCCTTCTCACCTTGCTGCTTGTTTCCTCCACGATTTCTATAACGCAGTCATGAACCTTGGATTGAGAAAGGAGGAGGGAATAAATCAAAGAGGTGAAGTCATAAAACTGGACGGATGGAAGTGTGGGGAAATTAGCATCCCAAAAGGCTAGTTTCAGTAGGATTCCAAGGGTATTGCCTGGTGCCAGTCAGTCTTCCCAGTGCTGTTCAGCAAGGCAGCATAAAAATCCCTGCCATTAAGATTTGCAGGCAGCACAAAAACTGGTGAGGAAGCACAGAGCAATTCAGCAGGAGGTTCCACGGAGCTCTGCAGACCTCCTGGTATGATGGATCTGTCCAAACCAAACACCTTAATAGATGTAAACACAGAGTTATGTGCAAACAAAGCAGGAAGATCTACGTACCAACTGTGGGTGGAAAGCTTCAGGGAAGTGTGAGGGAGTCTCTGTGCAGTGAGAACAAGAAAAGAAAGCAATGCACACACACACACAGAAGGGAGTTATTTCCTAATAAAGAAGTAACTGACTGGGAGCTCCCAGAGAAGGATGTAGTCAGTAGTGTCTAGCACAGCCTTTAGTCACATGCAAAGGAATGGAGAAAGTGCCTTGTAACTTCAGACTGCCCGAGTGAAACCAATGCTGGTGTGCTGATAACAGCTCTTACAAATATGTTTTTCAAAGGTTGCTAAGAAGCACTTAGAGATGGTACTGGAGAGAATTACAAAAACCACCAGATACAGTGGGGAAAATGCCTTGCTGCAAGGAACTAAGTGGAACTCGATTCACTTTATCAAAAGATAGTTATGGAGGGATAACAAGTTCCAGCAGCAAAGATCTCAAATATTAGAGAGGTTTCTGCTCACATGCAGAAAGGCATAGTGAGAACCAACAGCAGCGGAACGATAAAGGCAGATGAACCCAACTGGGAAATCAAACATACCTTTGCAATAATGAGCAGCAGGAAGGAAGGACACATTCTGTCTCCCACTTTTTTTTTTTTTTTAAATATCTTCAAATTAAAACTTAGAAGACACCTGGAATTATCCCTGGGAGGCATCCTTCAGCCAAACACATTCCTGCAATCAATGCAGGAGAAAGGAAATAAAAGGCACTGCCCTAGAGTGCAGCCTACACCAGGTACTGGTCTGTAGACCAGTCTCTGCTGCAGGATGACTCCATCCGACCTGCCTTTCCCTGGGGATACTGGGAACAGCTGATTCAGCAGTCAAAAACACCCCAACAAACACCTACTAAAACAAATGTGTCCCCTTGTGTTCATGTGCGGACTGAGACAGGGCAGCCCAATCTCTTTTGAACATTCACAGACCTGTGAACATGCTCCTCTGCACACACCAGCTCCTGTGGTTTTGGCTTAGAGCAGGTGTCCCAGGAAAGCACCAAAACAGAGACTGCATTTCTTTCAGCATCATGGGCTTCACAGCAAGGCAAGGGCCTGGAAGATGAGAAGTTAATCCCCAAACCATCAGGAAAGGGTAAGAGCTTTGAAAGATTTAGAAGTGACTTGTTGCTTGACTTGGAAAGAAGATGCTGGAGCCCTGGGTCAGCAACTCTCCTGTGCCTATGATTGAGTAGGTGACATAATACAGATGACTGTGGCTGAAAATTAATTGATGTTACATCCCTTATAAATCTGGACTACCTGGCCAAAGCATAATGCTCTCAAAATGACTGAGAACTGCTGAAATATTTATAAGAATGAGATATTACTTTGGCCTAGCTGGAACAGAGGATTAACTTCATCACTCTCTCCTCTCTCTTCCCTTCTCCCAAAAATAAGAAAGCTGCTTCAAAAGAAGGAAGCAAAACTTTTCCATATCCACTTTAACAAAATGTTATTTTGAAATCAGAATGAATTTCACTTTTTGGAAGTATGAAATCCCTGTGGGCTGCACAGCCTCAACAGCGTGGCAGCAATATATAACAAAAAACACAGGCTGGTATCCCTCAGCTCCCCAACAGACCTGTACAGGCGCTCTCCCCCAGCAGCAGAACCATACTAACAGATTTATTTCTGAAGGGGAAGATGAGATGGAGGCATGGGGTCCCTTTTCAGATGCTGCAATAAGCCATTTAACACATTCACGTGGTTGAGGTTTACTCGAAAAACTCACACATACACAGCAGTGAAAAGCTTGTCCCTGAAGCTGATCCGTGCTTTGGGAAGTGGAAATGGAGCAAAAGGAGATTCATCACTGCCAAGAGAAGAAAGCACTGCTGGAAGCCTGTCCTTTCTGCAGCCCTTCTGCTTGGGTAACCAAGGGTCTAAGAGATGAAAACAGCACAGAAATCCCTGTGGGGTTCTAGGCCTTCCTTGTACAGATCTTCATGATGGAGGAGATGGGAGGGGAGAGGCTAAGGGGAGCTGCAGTGATAACTAATCCAAGGGGGAGGAAATGAGGAGAGAGGAAATGAAGAGAGCAGAAAACAGGTGAGGTGGTGAATGAAGGAAATCCAGGAGCCTTCCCACATGCACTTGGTGTTGCTCAGCATCTTAACCCATGGCTCCCTGAGCTCCTACCTACTTACTGTGCTTCCTCTGCACAACAGAACTGAAGCCTCTATCCATTCCCTGTGCAACCAGCCAGGCATCTCCATTCTTAGAAGCACCTACTTGTTCACACAAGCCATTTTTCTCTCTCTTCTCAGTGCTAGTTATGAAAATGTCTGCACGTGATATTATTTGTAAGATATTTTATGATTATTTTCATTATGAAAAAGCGGGTTCATGTGTCATTTTCCTGTTACCCTGCTCACCCCCAGCCGAGCATCATTTCCAATGAGCAGCACTTGCTGTTCAACCAAGAGCCAGGACAGACCTGGTCCTTTTCCAGCCCTAAGTCCCAGGGCCCTTCCTGGCAGCTCCCATCAGCAGCAGGTCGATCACAGAAAGCGTTATTATTAAAACATCCCTTTCTCCATTGTCTGGGGCTCTGCCACAGCTCTGAGCCACACAAAAGCTGCTGGCTGTGAGAATGACAGTGCCAGGTGAAAAGCTCTCCTGCTCTGTTGGGTGATGGGTCGCACGTCCAGTGGGATCAGCACTTCAATAGCAACGCAGAGAATTTTTAAAGACATTTGTTTATCGTGGCCACGCGCCACCATTTGATTGCCTGAGAAGCCCAGGAGGGCACCTAAACACAATATCTCCCAGAGAGTGACAGTCAGAGCACTCGTCACTTGGAATTAAACAGACACCTTCAATACAGATGGAAAAGACTACAAAAGAAGCATTAAAAGAGCAGTTACATCCCTCTCTTACCCCTGATGCCTGTTTCAACTTCTCAGTCTGTCATTAGGGACTGCCACGGGGGACTGTAGCACAAATGAGCAGCGTGGACAGACACAGCAAAGAGCAGCTCCTGCTTTCCCAGCACACTGTCAGTAAGGAAAACTTCCACAGCAGCACAGGGCAGTGGAGCACAACTACTGGCATGCCTGCACTGGCAGGGGCCTCCCTTGTCTCCCAAATGTGATGACAAAACATGGAGAAGGCGGTTTCTCTGTGCAAGAAGGGACAGGAATGATTGCAACCTTGCTTTAGGATTTCTTGTACATACCAGTTCCCAGTTGTTCATGCTGGGAAAGACATCATGATGGCCTCAGCTTCTAATGATGCCTTGTGAAGCTGACCAAAATACTTTAAGTCCATCCTGCCACTCCAGAGAGCTTTCCACCCACCGAACCCCAAATTGTTGGTATTATTTTTCAAGTGAAACCAAAGACAGGAAAATGGTTTTATACCAAGTTAGAGTTTTCTTCCTCCCCCTCTACAGCTTGGGTGGAGAGGCAAATCCCAGAAAACCCTGAACTGTCCAAATAAAAACATATTCCTCCTATGAACACTCTGGGATGGTTTAAAGCAACGAAAAATTCTTCCCATTCAAAACCTGCAGACTGTCAAAATTCCTCACAGAGTCATTTTGACAAGCTCAGACTATAAACCCTGTAAGGTTCGCTGCCCATTAATATTCTTGGATGATTCCTTTCTCTATTTGATTGTCACCAAATGCAAACATCAGTTCTTCCAGACATTCTCATGTCTTGTAATGAACAAAAAAAAAGGGGAGTCAGAAAAATAATCTGAATATCCAAGATCTTGCAAACGAGCACTCAGACTGCCTATAGCTAGATTGTCTGAGTTCATCATCCTTCCCGACAACTCTGTACATGTAAACAAAATGTATTTTCACTGTTTTGCACAACCAGTTTCTCTCACAGCAAAACAGAGCTTATGAGGGCGTCTCCCCCTCCAGCTTTTAGCATTACATACCTTAGCTTATCCAACAAAAATGGACAGGGAACTAATGTCCACACAGCAGAATCATAGGGATCCCCCAGAGGGATCTTCACATACAGGCTGTCTGGCTAAGGAAGTATCAGCAACATCCAGCAAGTCCTACCATCTAACCTGATCCCACGAGTGCTCCTGGAAGGGCCCCACTGTGTGCACAGAGCCTGTTACACCACCTGGAAATATTTATGGAGAAGAACAGCACTTTTTCCATATGCCATGAGGCACTGTGAAGATGTATGCTTTGCACTCCTAAGTATTTTTAGGCAGTGTGGATGGCTGCAAGATGGACCAGAAGTACCACATGCCCCTCCTTACCCAATGGCCTGTGCTTCCCCAGGAGATTTGGCTGACAGCGTTAGACAGCAGCATAGATCAGCAAGGCTCTGCACTCCTGTGACACTACATCAACAAACGTACAGCTGAGACAAGGGAGTGTGGGGACATAAATATATATGATTAGATTCCCACTGGTTTGAAATTTCCCTGCGCAGTCGCCTCTGGGCTGCATCTCCCCAGCTTGGTTGAAGCAACAGATATATACTCTGTCAGGGCTTTGATATATAAAAAGCAGGAGGTGTCTGAGTCCACTCTAATCCTCTTTATGTGGCTCATTTTTAACCAGATTTCTCACAGAAGCCATCCCAAGGACACCTCCTCCAGCTGAGAAGGGGGACCAGCATGTCCGCAATGCACCAACGCCTGAAAAGTGAGAGAATTGTGCAGAAAAAAGCTTTTTTCTCTCTCTCCTCTCCCAAACATCGAGCATGACTGACTGCTGCCACTGCAGCTCCAACCCATTTGTGCAAACACCAGACCCTGTTCTGGCGAGGGAGAGCCACTGCCTGGATGCTGCAGGAGCAGACGGAAATTTCACCTGGAAGAGCAGTGCATAAATAAAACTGATAAAAAGTTTTAGGACTTGTGGAACGTGCATAATGTGCTTTATCAGAGATATTGGCTCCCATGCTTAAACACTGCCAGTGGCTGCCAGGGAAAGAAAAATAAAAGGTCTCTTATAAAATTATTATGCTGTCACTTAAGTCAACAACAGTGATACCACGATAGAAGCCAGCAGTTATGTCACATTGTTTTATCACTATAATTATATCAAGAACACAGTAACTGTCTGTGAGAGATAAGATGATGGAAACAGCTCTGCTGAAGCTTCCTGTTCACAGCGCTGGGATTTGCAGGCTGGTTTGGGGTTTGGACATTAGATTCAATTACTGTCCTTGAGTGCTGAAGAGCCACGTCAGTGAAGAAATACAACCAGAGGGAAGAAATACAACCAGAGGGCTCCCCTGACTCCTCTTGCTGCAGGTGGGGTTGTAGGAGTTATCAGGGTCAGTCCTGAGGATCACAAAGGACTAAATTAATGGAAATTGGCCTCTGGAGGATCTGCTCAGGCTCCTAAAAATGCACAGCAGGGTGACATGAACACTCTCACAAAGTGCTGGAGGAGAGTATATAGCCATATTTGCTCAGGAGGAACTGACCTTTTCACGGGCAGAAGGGAAACAAAAAAACATTTTGTAGGCTAAGAAAGGATTTGGCATGAGAAAGGTAAGCAATTCTGTGCAGCTTGTAGAGTTGCGGGGAAGGGCACTGAAAACTCTTCTGCTGTTCCCAAAACGACCTGCAGTCCTTGATCTCACACATATGAAAAGTGGCATAATCCCTGTGGACCCCACTAACTTCCCAAGCAACTGACACCCTCCAAATGCTTCCTTCAAGTGGGGAAATCCCTAATGCATCATGAGGTTGTCATTATTTGCTGCTTTTTCTGTCCCACTTTCTCCTTGGCTCAGGAATAAAGTGCAATGAGGTTCCTCCAGAAACTCAGCAAACCCCTATATCATGCTGACAACTCATCTGTTTCTGTCCCTCTTTCCCATGGATTCTGTATTCATTGTAAATTGTTCTGAGGCACCACGGCATGCAGCAAACAGCACAATGGAGCCTGGAAAGCTGCAATTGCAACAGCTTTTAGTTGTCAAGTGGGACTGTGAAAACAAATAGTAAAAATGAGTTTCAGAGAGTAAGTAGTTGTCTGGGGGTTTTTAAGTAGAAAAGACAAGCTAGGTCACAGACATTTGTAAAAAGAGAGAAGGTGCCAGGCTGGTCCCAAACCTGTTTCTCTCCCTCCTGCCTCCCACTGACTCAGAAATTCATGGAATTATACTGTTATTAGACCTTTCCACACTAGGAGAAACAGGATTCAGGCAATGAGTGCATACAGAACTCTCCTTCTGCATTCACTGCAAGTGTACTCGTTTTCC
Organism: Pseudotriccus pelzelni; assembly: GCA_035584735.1. Classification (NCBI taxonomy): domain Eukaryota; kingdom Metazoa; phylum Chordata; class Aves; order Passeriformes; family Tyrannidae; genus Pseudotriccus; species Pseudotriccus pelzelni. The sequence continues at coordinate 7,587,233 of JAWMRA010000016.1, read as the reverse complement.
TCTGCTCACAGAAGGGAAAGATCCTCACAACAGTATTGTCCCTTTCGTCCCAGATTCAGTGCTTTTCAGGGTTGAGTGGAAGTTGCCCTGCACAGTCCAACACACAGACACTGATACCCTCAGCACTGACCAGGATGACACTTCAGTCACCTACAGAACAAGCACATTTCAGTACTTTGTTAGTATCATTGTAGGCTGTGGTGAAGTCCCAAGGGAACATCAAGGGGACATCAGTGCTGTGGAAGATGGATGCAGGATCATCTTCTCCCTCAGACACAACACAGGAGAAGATGGTGCTGGGGAAAACAAACATGTTTACTACCCTTTCCACAGAAGTTTGAAATAAAATATGCTCGTGTCTGAAGTCAAGAGCAACAGTGCCATTAGGGATGATCTGTCATGCCACAGAACTTTATCACAGTAATTACATCAGGAACAAGTTTACCATTTGAAAAAGAAGAAAGATTACAAGAAGCAATCCACCAAAACAGCAGCAGTGTCACAGCTGAGAGATATGCAGAGAAGAGAAATGCATTACATGAGAGCAGCTGAGAATGAATTCCGGGTGGAAAAGGCTACGTGTTGGTAGATAGTGTTTAGAGCACTGGTGAGCATGTCTGCTCACAAGCATGTGATCAGTGGTTCTGCAAGCACAAGATTTTCATTTACATGTGCACTTTTGCACTTATGCAAATGGATTTCCAGACGGCCTTCAGCAAAACATAGAATCACCCACAGCTTTTTCAAGATTCCCAAAGAAATTAGCCTAATCAAAGTCCCTGACAGCTACACAGGCTGGAACTCTTATGCATCAAGAATGGGTTGTGCTCATGTGTCCTTTGACATCCCACATTAACAGCACAGCCATCAGCCTGAATGCTTCACCTGTCAGCAGCTCAGGGAAGGCACCTCTGCTGTTTCAAAGCCTTGTGGAAACACACAGCAGAAGCTAAACTGGGATCTTCTATTGAGCCTATTCCCAGTACGGCAGGACCAGACACCAGTGAGACAACACCCCTCAGAGCAAGGGTCATGTGTCACAAACAACATCACCTGCATTTTTTTTTTTTCTTTGACTCAGCAAATGCTTGAGGGGGAGCATAACACCACCCTTCTCAGGGAAAATGAAGGTCATTACAGCCATTATCATTACAGTAGTGAGCTGCTAGCAGCAATATCATTTAAGGCTATTTCCTCTGCCCTGGAGTCACCCAGGTGTCTTGCTCATCACAGAAAACTCCCCTGCTCATCTTGTGTGACCTGCCAGGCACGTACTGAAAGAGGCATTATGTAGGAGAGAGATTTGGAGGGAATGGCTAACAGGGAAAACATGGATCATGATGACACAAATAAGATGTAGAACAGTGAATGCAGAAGGAAGGAACATTCAGGGCAGCACAGCTTACACCAGGCTGATGCAGCCACTAAGACTTTCTGCGTTGCAAAGTCAGGCTCTGTAAAACTGCTGCTCACTGCAAAATGCTTGACCAGTCCAGGTATTTCCACACCACGTTCACTGACACATAGCCCTGGTGTGTCTTGGGAGGTCACCAAGCACCTCTGAGCAAGAGCAGGACAAGAGAGCATGAATCAATGTCCTGACAAGGAGCTACCCATTCACACAGTTCACGAGTTTGATGGTCATTTGAAAGGCATGCTCTGCATTGTCCCCTCACCTTCCTCGAACAGGAAAGCACACGGTGAAGACATAGGTGAAACAGGCTTGCTGGCTTTTTTTTCAGGCCTGGACAAAATTGTCATACAGCCCACAACAAAACATCAGCACAGTAACAAAAATTCCACTTTCTTCTCTATATCAAGCCCTGATCTTACTCTCTGAGCAACTCTAAACAGCACACATACATCAGTTAGCAGACTCCAGTCTCACCTGCTGACTGCTGTGATCCTGGATCCTTTCCAAACCAGCTCCAGGCCAGAGCACAATACAGAGAAAACACCCATTGCTGGGGAAATTGTCCTATTATTGTGACAGATGGGTTCACTTACAGCCCTCCAGCTTGATATTTCCATGGTATCTCTAAATGCTGGTCAACCAAGGATTTCCAGCCTTTCCATACTCAATGCTCAGGAACACCCCCTGCCCTGGGACATATCCTAATCAGAGCTACAGAGGCTCATCCCCCTGATCTTCAAAGTGCTTTATGTCAGTGCCTAAGCAGAGCTCAGGGTGTGCAGATGCAGTCACTTCTGCAAAGCTGCAGCTGGAGGAAGGCACAGAGACGTGGACTTAAGGTGTGAGTACAGCCAAGGCTCAGTTTGCCCAGGAAAAAAGCCCAACAGCCAATTCATCCTCTCACTGGGAGGTCTTTATTCATGCTATTCCAGGTAACACTTGAATAGTTAGGAGAAAATCCTTCAAAGGTGCTGTAATTGGTGGTAATAACTTTTAAGCACCCAAAGAAGTTGGTAGAAAAACAGGTAGATTAGGAATGGAGTCAGGACAGGTGGGAAGGAGGGTTTAGGGACAATTTGCAAAGGGCCAACAGTTTAGTTTTGTTGTTGTCCAGCCTCCGGTTTTAAAAATCATCAACAAAGCAGGAAAAGAGCATTTTGCATGTGTGTGTTTGCAGAGGGCAGAAAATCAGCTCTCTAACAGGATGGCTGCATTGTTTATTTACTAAATACATGGTAGACTGAGGTAGGATTTATGACACAAGATGTAAAGTAAGTTGAGACTGTAAACCACCAGCTGGCTTTCAAAGTCATTTAAGAAAAGCCATCCCTGATAACAATAAAATGAAGATGAGAGACCAGTTCTCTAGAAACCAAGCTTCAGTCATGATACCCTGCCCCAAAATATTTTCAGATATGTGTGAGCAGTTCCCCCCACCTCCATTAGCTGGGGTGAGGCTGTGTTCAGGTTAGACTTGAAGCTGTTCCAAAATCCCATCGTGCCCTGAGAGCCAGAACAAGGGCTGGGGCTTTATCTCCTTGCCTGTATTTCACAGTCAAACGCACATCAGTGTTGTTGAGGTCCCATCATCTCCAGCACAGGGCAGATACTGCTTGCTGGGGGAGAGGGGAGAGAAAGTTCTCTACAGAGTTTTTTTGAGACAGGAGTAGAGCTGGCTTATCCAGTCACAACACACACTTTTGGAGCCATCATTGTGTTCGTCCAAGGATTCAGATGGGTGAACACTAAAGAAACAGAGAAACTGGGGATGTACCTGCCACGAGAATGGTTTCTGCTTCCTCAAAAAATCAGATCCTCTCTAACACAGCAGAGACCAGGTTGCAAACTAAGTTACAGCAACTCCAGGACAGCAGGGTCCCTTTTCTCTCTGCAACTGGCTGTGAAGGAGGGGTTCAAAGCCTATGAAATCTTTCTGGTCTTGAGTGCTCAAGCACTTAGCCTTTATAGTAAATTGAGCTTGTAAAAACAATGTCACATCCCCCATAACAACATCACTTGGACCAAACAACACTGTCCTGACAGTCACTGGTCAAGGCCCAGACAGGCTGAGAATATACTCCCTTAGCACATCCTCCAACAAAAGCAGAAGCTCTCAGTACCCAGGGCTTTCAAGCTGATACTTTCACTCAAGCTTTAATCTCCAAAATCAATTAAAAGCAAAGCAAATAAACCCAAGAGATCATCTCCCCTGTGTTTCTTTCAGCTTCACAGGCAGGAGAAAAATTATCCTTCATAATATCACATTGAAAGCACGTACTGAAGATGGCTGTCACTCAGTCATTAAGTGCAGTTTTGCAATTCCACCTATCGCTCTATGAACCAGGATGATTTGTGCATGCTTGATGCATGAGTAACATACTGGAGCATTCTGCATCCCTTATGAAAAGTCATTATAGATAAAACAGATCCTTGATAAGGCTTCAAAGGTGCTGGGAGTGTACTGCCTTCAAAAACATTGCCAGTCCCTCCTGAGATAAGTCCCACTCGACCCTGACTTGCACCCAGGCTCAGCCAAGCTTGCTTTCACACTCCAGAGCACTGCTTCTTGTTGCTGTGACTAAACACGTCATCTTGTCTGCAAAGCAAGGGTGTATGAACAGGGAAGAGGTACAACCCAGCTCTCACAGTAAAGTGCCTGTTCGGTCACAAACTGAGCAGGTTTTTGTGGCTGCCAGATGCAAGGCGCAAGTTGTAAGACCGGTCGGGGTTTCACCTGACACTGAGCTGAGTCATAATGGACATTTTACCTCAAGTCTTCACCTTTTGGTACTGCCAGGCAGCATCTCCAGGGTAGTTTGCATGCAATGCTGCAAGACAGCAGTGTTGAGTCATCCCACTCATTGTGCTGTGACCAGTCTGGTGAGATTTTTACTTGTGTGGATGCCTGCCCAATTAGTCTGTGAGTCACCATTCACGGAGAGCTGCAAGCCTCAGCTATGAGAATATCTCATCCGAAAAGATGGTGCCTATTCCTTGCTGCAAGTGAATGGTCAACTGAGTTCCCGTTGCATATCAAGGACAAGGGGAGAGAGGACTACAACATTAAAAATTTCATAGCAAAGCTTGTATTTTGTTGGCACGTTTTGTAAGAAAACCTTGTTCTTCAAGAATGTTTTAGATATCTGACAGTTTTGTGAAAAGAGCCACAGTAACATAACTCCCATACTCCTTAACACATCTATTACACATTTCTGAGCATTCCCTTCAACTAGAGCTGCAGAGACACCAGCTTGTTAATTATATTAAGATAAAGGGGAAATCTGGCAATTAAACTCCCATTTTTTGCGTATGTCCCTGGTAGGCTTCTGATAACGCTGTCTGCTGCCTCAGGGCAGCATTCCCCCACACAAGGTTTCCAGGAGACCCGCTGCTATGACTAAGCCTTCCATCACTGCCATGTAATCAGGAGCTCACACCAGGAGGTAAAGCTGCTCAGACTGTAGCAGCCATTGTAACTTGAACTTTTCTCACAGAGCATCTTAGGATGAGTTTCTCTAGCTGTAGAAAGCTCAGCAAAGCAGCTTTTAATGACTCTGCCAGCAGGAACCGGTGGAATTTTGTGCCCTGCCATCTAAGGGAGGTGAATCTCAAGGATCATTATTTGTTGTTGTCCCTGATGATTACTAAGGTTTGATCACTGGAAAAGGAGAGGAGATGGAAAAGAGCAAAGTTGGTAGTTTCAGTCAGCTCACATGCACACCAAGCCTCCCTGAGCACACATGAACATACGTTTAAGAGTACAGTACATGCTGATTCCACTCTACCAGTCTATCCCTATCCAAGTGAAGTCTGAAACCATAAAAGTGACCTGAGTACAGTATTTAAGTACTGCTGTACTGTGGCCAGCAAAGAGCAGCCAAGCACAGAGGGCAATATGAGAGAAGAAAGAGCAAAAGACACAATACAGACTCTTTCACTACCATGTTTCTTATTCTGGTTTTCAACAGTTGCTGCAGCACAGAGGGTTTCATTCTGGATGTTAATAACCTCATGAAGCATCTGTTATGTGGCCCCAGAAGGGACGAGAAACAGCAAAATCCCACTCCATTTCTAGTCCCTACCATGTGCTTCCCCATAAAAGAAAGTCAACTCTGAGCTGAGGAGACAGGACATCAGTGAAATCTGAGCCAAAGCAATGGTTAAACCTCTCCACATCCAAATAACACTAAAGGCTTGTTGACTGTGTAATTCCACATAAGGTTTTATAGTAAAAGCATCAAGAGCACGGTTTGTTTCGCCATCCGGGCAAAGCAAAACGCTATTTCTCGGTTTGTTACCTCCACCCCAGTGCCAGCCTTTACCGATAGCTCAGAGATGAGTGAAATGTGCCTTTCATGATTACTGCAGAGTATTCCCGAGACAAACACATTGTCTTACCTTGAACATTATTTAAGCATTTAGCTGGTTGCATCCCTTGTTTTTCTGTGGAAGACTGACTTTTTCTCTACTTAGCTGAATTAAAGGGCTTTTGCTCTTCCTCCTCCAGCTCCTCACAAGCAAGCAATCTCTTTTCTGAGGAGCCCATGTCTTCTGTTGGTTTCACCTGAATAAATTCTGAAGTTTGAAGCTTCCATCAAATCTAACCCTGAGAGACAAGTGGCAAGGTGGGGCTGAGGAGAGTGGAGGGAAAACACGCTTAATTAAATTAACTTAGAAATTTCAAGTGTCACGATCAGCAGGTGAGATGGATTCTTTTAAAAGATCAGGAAAAAGAGAATGGAAGAAGTGAAAGAAGAGATAAAGGCCTTTGGTATTGCACAAAGTGATCACCAAGAGGCCCAACTAAATTTTCATTATACCTTGATAGTCACTATAAAAGGAAAGGGAATTCACCACCTCAGAATAATGAGGAAAAACACTCAACTTGAATTGTCCATAAATACCCTGTGCTTGGAGGCTTTGCTCTGCTCAACATTTAAATGGCACTTTAAAAAGAAAATAAAGATGTGAAGGAGAAGAGAAGATGTACCCTTAGGGAAAAGCAGGAAAACAAAGATCTTTGTATCCATTCAACTTGATGTAACCATTTGCCCTATCAAGAACTAATTAGCAATGGAAAAATAACTATCATGATGCCTGTAAACAGTGGTTTGTTACAAGCAACATTTATTACAGTGAGATTTGACTACATTACAGTCTGTCAAGCACATGCCTAATACACCACATTAGTGCTGCACTGGCTGCCTCTTCCAGCAGGGTTTAGATCTTGCTCTAACCCTGTGGCACTCAAAAGCCCCCTGTTGCCATCAGGGGGTGGGTGTACAAAGCATTGTATAAGTACTCCAGAAGAAATACTCCTTGTTCCACGAGCAGCCAGCCAAACAGGCAAGGCAGACAAAGGCAGGAGGAAAAGTATCATGATCCCTATTTCTTGTACAAGAAGCTGAGCCACAGAGAGGTGAGTGTGTACTTAGAGCTCATGTGCTGTGTCAGTGATATAACCAACATGCCTTTCCAGTTTAGCTAGACATGCTAGGAGGTCCTGATGCCTTTGTGATTCCCAGGGTTAACTGCACAGGCTCCTAGCCTTTTATTTGTTGAGATTTAACAGCAAGCAGCAAACCCAATGCCCCCATACTCTCACACGTGCCACATCACCAGTGACTGTTAGAAAGCCAGCTAAATGAAAACTGAGACACATCAATGGTATCTAAAAAAACACACAAGATCTTGTGGTCAGAGCAGAAATGAATCCTTAAATTGATCTCCAATTCTGTCTGTATGAAAATTCTCTCTGAAAGACAGCTCTTGCATCCTGCCCTAGTGGGCAACAAAACTGGGCAGTTCTGGAATGTGCTGAGTGGAGATTTTCCAGCAGTGCCACCTACCAGTTACCCACCACGGGATCAAATGATCCCAGTCTAAGCCTCTATTGAGAAGCACGGCAGACTGGGACAGGCTCCATTCGCAGGAGGTTTCAGGACACTTGCTACGTTACAGGTCACACACACAGAGATCTGCATCTTGTCTACAAAGTGTGATGCTGCCTGCAGAGACATACCCTGGTACAAAGCAGCTTAAGGGCAGCTTTGAATTTAATGCGTGAGAGTGTCCTGCTAAACCTGCTTGGAGCAAAAGCTTCTCTTCTCTCATCTAAGGACACAGGGTGTTACTTGGCTCTTGTAGGATGCCCTTCTATAAATCAGGCTCTAGCTGACATGTTGTGTGGTGCAAAGAGACTCTTTGTCCATGACTTGAAATGGGGCCAATGTCATCAGACTTAAAAGGGATTCAAAGTATCTCCTCTTTACTGTATTTATTGTTGATATGTCTCCCCACAGCCTTGCATTTTATTTGCATCAAGCAGTTCTCCCTCAGCCTGATCCAGTACCAGCAAATGCTGGGAAAAAAGTCTGAGCTGCAGAATCCATGTTAGAAAACAAACCAGTCACTGGATTCATCTTAGCCTACGCTTCCCACTAACTCCTTCCTCTCTCATATTACACACAATGTTCAAGGGTAAGCAAAATGGATCCTTCGAGATCTCAGAGGAATTTCATTTCCCACCAGGAAAAGAAAGGGAATTGTTGCATACAGTTCAGCCCAGGATACATGAATCAGCCTTCCTGCTCTACGTAGCCCTCCTTCCACGGTCTCTAATCATCACATCAATAGCTTCACATAACTAGGAATACCCAGGAGAGATGATCGGTATAATAACCAGTCTCACCTTTCTTCCAATTACTGGAGGAGTCAGGGGCACTTATCAAACTCAGCTCTACCTTATCACCTCCTCACTGCCTCCCTCTTGCTTCTGACATCCCCTCCTGGAGGTGTTTCACTGTCAGCTTCTCAGAGCCAGATACTTCACAGACCTAATAAGAGCAGACAAACAACGTCACTGTCTGAATGATTAGCTGATAATCGCAGACATTTTCTTTGCCAACTTTTTTTTTGAATAGAGAAGCCCAGTTCAGCCTTCCTTCATCCCAGCATCCCACTGCCAAAGCCCACAAATCACATCAGCGTAAGGGACTGGTGAAAAACAAAATCCAGCTCATATTGTCTGCCATCAAACGGCTGCTAAATAATGCAAAGAAATGAAAACAATTTAGTTTGGATGATTGATTATAGGGAAATTGCTCATACCTCCAAAGCGTGGCACTTCCAATCACATCTTTGTTTCATTTGTCAGCAAAGAAATAAAGTTCCTCTCCTGGCACAGAGTCTGTGCTGTCCTGCTAGCCAGGTTTGGCACACTGCACTGCTTTGCAGCAGTTTTTTGCCCCACTTCCACACCTCACCTTGCCCCACCTAAGCTGCCAAGTCGTGACCCTCTGGGACATGAAGTTTGGCTCCAGTTTAGCAGGCTATAGTGGCTCAGCCCTTCCCCGAGGCAGTTTTCCCAGTTGTTCATATTAACCCCAAAGGACAGGTACTCAATTCAGCACAAAATGCAGCCTTGGAAAAGTCAAGAGGACACCCAGCACCTGAGGACTTGCAGTTCCCTTCAAGAAGGTCTTCCCGAACCTGGAATTCCCTCCTTCACCTTCATGCAATTATGTAGTTTTAAGCAGAGATGTGACCTCCAGATCTTGAAAGGAATATCAGTAACTGCCTCACACATGATAAAGCTGAGGGATGAAAGAGGCACATTCATGTCAATAAAGAGCAGAAAACAGTCCCACTGGCACAAAAATACTTCTCTTCCTCTCAGCTCCCAAAATCCAGCAACAAAAGGGATCTCCTAGTCCTACACTCTGCTATGACAGGCAGTAGTTCTCTATATCCTTTGAATTAATTTAGCAAGCTCTATTTTAAAAACAAGCTCTGATTTTTGCCCCTAGCACTCCCATTATGAAAGGCTGTTTCAGAACATTGCTGTTCTGACAGTTCAAAACTTTCTTTCAATCTTCTGCCTAATTTATGCCTGGCCAGTTTTATACTCTTGTCGTTACAGCAGTGCTGTTCTTTGGTTTAAAGAGTTCTCTTTTCTCCTGATGTTTGCTCCACAGTGATATATTAACAGAGCTGTCACATAAGGCACGTTTAACCTACTTTACCACTGAAAGATGAAGACTTTATCTATTTATAGATGGGTTTTTAACTCCTCAAGGAAGAGGCTGTGTTTTTATATGGTGCTTAATTATAGATATGTATGGCAGAAAGGCATTCCATGGGATCATCAGAGACAGGATCAAATATACTTAAATAACTACTTGTCTTAATACTTGTTTGTCTAGCCCATTCCTAAAATTCACTAAGAAAGGGGATGCCACGTCTTTCCTAGAGAGCCTGTTTCAGTGTTTCACCCGTCTAAGGATTAGAAGGGTTTTCCCATTAAACATCTTAAATCACCTTCACTATGAATTCAAACACTTTTTCTTACACTATGGAAAACAGCTCATCATCAGCCTTTTTATAGGTATTACTCTAGTGAGGAAGACTGACTGCATCCCATTTCCATAATTCCTCTCTTAAAATGAGCAAATGAATTGTCTTCAGTCTTTGCCCACAGGAGTTGTCTGTCTGACCTCTTATCATTCACCTGTTTTGTTGTTGCTTTTTTTTCAGCCTGGACTCTCTCTCCAAATTTTTTTGATGTGTAGACAAAGTTCAACATTAGTACTGGACACCCACACCTGGCTGAAGCTCTGCCAGCCCCGAGGAGGTTGTAATCATTGCCTCACAGGTCTGGCAAAGAGCGTTGTTGTTCATACAGTGTTGGGTACAATGAAGTATTTTGCAGCAGCCCCAGGGCTGATTCATATTCCGCGTGTGAACCAGCACAACCCAGGTCCTCTCCTGATGCCTCATTGCATATTCCCTGTTTTGTGTTTGTGCATTCTGCTTTGCCTGCCCCAGAGGAGTGCTTTGCACTTGTCTTAATTTCCTCTCTTTTGCTTTCAGGCAGGATCTCTCATTTGTAAAGATTTATGTAAGGGCTGAGCCTCTCTCACTGGGTCCCATATTTACCTGGCACAATGACAGGCAGTGTTTAAGACCTCCAGACAACACTGCCCTCCAGCACAGCTCAGCCAGGATACAGATGCAATCTCAGCAACTGCTTATGTTGCTCTTTCAACTAATATTCAGGAAAAGTCCTCTTATTCCTGATTTTTGGAGACTGCTTCCCCCAAAACAGGTCATGTATCTTCTCTTGAGCAATCTTCTACAACTACATCATCAAAAGATCTGCATTTCAGACCTCCTCTCTAACCATCTGAACCTTCCCATCTGCCACAGGACACTGTCTTTACTTTGTGGCCCTACTCACCCTTGCCAACACACTAAATCAATTACAGCCTGGACGTGGGACCTCCACTTTCCCTGAAACAGCTGCACGGCACTGTCCAAAGCTGGAACACACCAATCCAAACTTTAGCAGGGGTTTCCTTTAAAGACAGACTAAATCAGTGGTCAGAAAACAAACTTACATTCTGGTGACTGTGTTCCTACAGCACAGGGTCCTCCTCTGCTCTGCCTTCTAGCAGCCTTCAGTACCTCTCTGCACCCGAGTGTCCTCCTTCCCACCTCCACCAAAGCACCAGGGCATTGCAAATCTCTCAGAAGTCCCCCAGCCTGCACTGCCCTGGACTGAGGATGTTCAAGAACAAGGTCCCCTAAAAACATCTCTGTAACAGAGAGCACTCCAAGAGAAAGAGCACTAGGACCCAGCCAGTGCCTTTTAGCAGAAAAAATGTTTTGCATGATCCCAGTGACCAGGGAATAAGCAAAGTAAATGCTCTCACTACCTGTCCACTTTTATTTGTTTTGACATAAATCCAGGTCTTTTCTCCCTACCACCTCCCAGCTCAATTTTGACAGGAAGAGCAGAGGTCTATAAAGCTGGTGGATTGTGAAGACCAAAATTTTCTAAATGCCATTTCCCTGAAGGACATGGCACTGTCTTGGCATGCTTTCACCTGAGGATTCTGAAGTGCCCCCCAGAACTGTTACCTCCCAAGGCACTGCACTGAGGTATGGGGCAATACAGTCCATGTATGAAACATGGAGAGGCTGCCTCAAGTTGTTCATTCTGGAGGCAATGAGAGCAGCAGAAAGCTGCTGAGGGCCAACCTTACAAGGCCCTTACTCAGAACCAGGACTAGTGTGACGCAGGTTTAGGGCAGAACATAATACAGGTTAAGCCTCTGCTTGTCGGTGCTCTTGGGAATGTCTGTGTCTGCTCAGATACTGGGGGAGATAGAGGCTGGGTAATTGCAACCTTGCACTTCTTGGAGAGACCCACAGTCCTGCCTTGGGGACTGTCAGCTGCCTATCAACAGAATGACAAAACCCCAAAAACCTTGGTGCAGCTTGGTGCTGCTGCTCGAGTGCTGTAATGAGGGAGAGCAAGCAGCGTATCAGCAGAAGCACTGGGCTAAATGGAGCAAAATGAAATCAGGTAGTGCTGCTGCTCCTTGCAAGCGAGTGATCCTTCAGGATTTGGCTGGGAAGCTGTTCCAAACTGCTGCCACGGACAGAATGCTGATTCCAAGCCCAGCTCTCTCACCCGTCGACGTTTTCCAAATGGCATTTTCTCGTGTTTGCTCAAGCATGGAGGAAACCTTCCCCTCTTTCCCCTGGTGCTGCCTGCTCTTGTTTTCATGTCTGCTCCCCATTCACGCTAAGGTAGGGCAGGATCTTTCCTGCTTGCCAGAGGTGTGAAGCCAATGTAAATTACTTTCCTTTTTGCATTGAGGGAAAGTCTTATTATCAACCTGTCAGATCTAGACAGCTGCCAAGATGCTTTATAAAAAGAATGAAATCAGGCTCAATCTCATCAGATAGATTCTTGTCCCTCTTTGGAGGCCCCATGCAGGGCTCTGGCCTTTACCAGCTGCAGCAATGCACATCAGCAGTGGGTTTTTTTTCCTCTTTCAGCTGAGCTTTATCAGTCAAAGCCAAGCATGTGGCAGAGACTGCAGAAGCATAAAACAGACCGCTACCATCAAAGAGTAGGTCATAAGAAAATTGTTTCCCAGGCTTTTAGCCAGAGACATCTCACTATGAGCTGACAGAGGAATTACTTGGTTTCATCCTTGAAATGCAGCCCTGACCATTATTAGAAACTGTTGGTCAGTAGGGAGCAGCACAGCCCCCAAAGCAGTGGCATTCCAGAAGAGAAGAGAGCACCCCTCACAGATAAAAGAAATGAAGTGGGAATTTTGCTTAACAGAATGGGATTATATGCTTACAGTCCAGCCAAGACAGAAACTCATCTTCCCTTCTCTGTCTTGGTGGGTTCCATCCATGGTTCATTGACTCCAGTTCAGAGTGGAAATGGTGGCTCTAGCACTGTTGTACCAGTGGCCAGGTAATCTATAACTGTTGTTCTGAGGGAGGCTCATCTGTGCAGTTGACTTCTCCAGCACTGAGTATCAACATTTTTCTTGTGTCATGAGATTTGAAGAGTTCCCAAGTCAAAGTTACGAGACTGGCATTCAAATCCAAGTGAACTTCATCACCCTTGGGCTCCGTAAGTTATGTGCATTTTGTCTTTCTCTACAGGGGTGGAAAAACATACTTAAAGTACACAAATAAAATTAATAGCTCCTCAGATCCCTTCTCACTTGCTCTCCCATCCTCCAAAGCCTCTGTGACCTGCATTCTGCTGTAAACTGGTTGTGTTGCAGATTTGATTTAATATGGTGATAAAGCACTTGTGTCTCTGTGGCTGGAGTCCCCCAACTATTCTCTGCCCTGAAAGGTTTCATCTGCTTTGCTTTGGCTTTGATGAAATTCTCAATGAAGACGTATTGGTGAATCAGGGGCTGTGCAAGAGGAACTGTACTCCTCTTACCTTTGAAAGGCTGGCCTGAAGTGAAGGGCTTAGAAAAGAAGGAGAAAGATTAGTAGTCATACCAATCCCTTCAAAAGAGACAGGCCCAAGGATAACAATGTTGATCTCAACCATTAACCATAGATCCTGTACGATTCCACTCATTGGACAGGAAATGGATGCTGAACCAGCTCTTACCAAACATAGAAGAAAAGAAAGGAGCAGCAACTGAAAGGATTGCAGATACTCCAGGTAGACAACACTGAGAAGGCTGGAGGGGAAAAAATAGAGAAGAGTTCGGAAGGTAAAACATTACAGTTGTCTTGAAAACAAGCTGCACTTTTGTGCCATAGATCGTGGAAAGACCCAGAGATGTCAGCAAATCCTGCTCTTCACCCTCTTGAATACAGAAGGTTCATGCAGTGCTGAGAAGATGGAGATCACAGGCAGGAGATGAGCATTACTTCAGAACACCTCAGTGGTTCAGACCAGAAAATCCACTCCATGTCACCATTCCTTCTTTCCCTGTTTCTGCAATAAACCCTGGCCAACTCTGCAGTTTCTCTTCCCAAGGAGGAGCAGCCTCCTTCCTCCTTAAAACATGAAAACCTTTGAGGCAAGAAAAGTAGCAGAAAGAAAAGTAATACAGACATAACAATTTTCTTCTCTAAAAAGATTCAAATGACAGTTTATAGCCAATAACTTTTCTGATGGGAAAAAAATGTTGTTATTTGAATCCCCTTATGCTGCTCGTTGCCTTTATAGCAGCAGTGCTGGTTGCAGGTCTGTGGGGGAAGGTTTAGTGAAATTCTGAAGTGGTGAAGGCAGTGGAAATTAGGAGGTAGCAAGAGTCCTTCCTTCTCTCATTATTCCCACTGCATTCCTATAGCCTACAGAGTGGGATGTGGCTATGCAGTGTCACAGCTACATTAGGTAACTCACATAAATCACAGACACTCACACTCCCAAGCAAACGTGCTCCTGGCCCACACCGATGATTTGTCCCATGCAGAACTGACACATTTTTAGGGTTTAATTATTATCACAAAGCTCTAAACAGCGTGGAGCAGACTCTCAGCCTTTGCTCATCAATGCCCAACTGCTCCCACTGATCTCTTCTCTTGGAGCAGCAGTTTGTTAGCTGCAGGAACCGTCTGTTGTTTTGAGCTTGGGAACTGACAAATTAGAAGAGGTTCAGCCCAGGATTTGATATTTCCCTGCCAGAAGCTCAGATCTGATGCCCAGATCAGAGTCCATGACATTATGGGTGTTTGGATTTTAGTTCTGTGTGAGCCATGACAGTCCACAGCTCTTGGCAGTCGGTTCATGGCCTAGAAGTTTACAGGTTCTGCTGAGGATCAGTGGTATTTGAAATGGGATCAGGTAGCTGTACGCAGGTGAAAACAATTCCACATTCCTTTCTTTTGCTTTATACATAAATAGTCACTATTCCATAAATCCTGCTGCCAGGACGCCCCTCGGCAGTGCTCTCAGAAGGAAGCATACTCGGTTTGTCACTGAGTAGGGGTGCCAAGGCATCTTGGATTCCTCCAGAGTTGCTATTCCCTTTGAGCTGGCAGGATTAGTATTGTCTGTAAAAAGGAACAGTTCATCTATACCTTTTATAGGCCAAGTCTAATAGGAAGTGTCCTTCTGCCAGTATGTTCTAAGGAATCTGCAAGATATCAGTCTCCATCCAGGCTGGCTGGAGGCTTCTCCAGAATCAGCCTACACACCTTGGCAGCACAGCCTGTCACTAATCCCTAGAAAACAACACCCTTGGAGAGCTAAAAATAGATGCCATTTTTCAAAAGAACAAGTTAATAACTCCTAAATTTCTGCATAGTGAAACAATTCTCTACCTTACAACTGCCCTCAAATTGGCTTTTCACCTTCACTTACCTGTTTCCACACACATTAGTTGTGGCAGAGACTGGCATATCCAATGCCTGCAAATTAAGTGAGCTGTGAACCTTCTTAAGCCACAGATGGAGAAGCACGAAGGTTGTGTGTAGAGGATTGTGCCACCAGTTTGTTTCTCACAGATGAGCAACTCTGGCTGGAACAAAAGCATTCAGCATAACCAAATGCCAGGGAACCAATAGTTGGGTATTTCAGCACATCAAATTCATGCCTTTTTCCCTTGTTAAGTCTGTCTTTTTCTAGTGGTCATGGGCAGTGCTGAGGTCTTCATAATGGTTTTTAACACAACGGAATTTCATGGGTTGAAACCCTAGAGAGGAAAGGCAAAAAGAAAACATAAAATTGCTCTCTCATCACAGTACACTAGTGTTGTCTGGAAATATGTGTCTTTTTTTTTTTAATACAGAAAACTTGTCCATTAAGTACTTCTCACACTTTTAGCAAAAGCATTCACATTTTTAGAAGCATGGGACTGATTTTCTTCCTCTATTACTTTCAGTTTAGCTTTTCTAGTATGGAAGAGAAATAGGACCTAAAAGCCAAGGATGTTTCCATTGAAATCAGTGTGTTTGCCCCAGTGAGAAACCACATTGGATCAACCAACCTACCAAGCATCACATAGAGAAACTTCTTTGTGACCCATTAGGTCCCTGTCAGTTTTGACTTAAATGGAAATACACTTGTGATTTCATTAGAATTTGGATCTGGTCTGTAACAAAAAGCTGTTCCCAACCAGGTGTAGAAATACAAGTAAAATCTCTGGGACTTTATAATCTCATTGCAAAGTATCACTTTACATATTATACATCTTCCCTTACCTTGCGGTACTTAGACTCAACCCTCCCCCCCCAACATGTCAGCTAGAATAGCCTTATACTTGCCTGACATTTTTGAATTTGGTTGGAGCTTAAAGGCCAGGGGAAAAAAAAAACAGGAAAAAAAAAGAAAAGGAGGAAAATAATTTCTTATTTGAACTTCAGCTCTGGTACAATTACAGCCTGGGGTAAAAGCTCAGGTTGATTTCATTTTATCCCAATAGCCTATTTCTTCCTTCATGTGCCCCTCTAACTTTGCACCTGTTATATAGATATATAGAAATCAAGAAGGCCTTAAATCTGCAATCCCTCATTAAACAAGACTCAGAGGCCTTTCAGACCAAACACAGATGTCCCTTTATTTCACGTCATCCATGTATAGTGGGGCCTTAAATGACTTTAATCAGCAGTATGACACTACAATAAAGATTATAAATTAAAGATAATTTTTGAACCTGGCCTGGATCCCCTATGATAAAAAGCTAAGTTTAAAAAGGTGAAGAAACACTCAGTGCACTGTGTTGCTATCAACAATCCCTCTAGCTAAGCAGTCTTGGGTTTTATTACACACACACAGAGCTCACAAGATACCAATCAATTAAACATTTTTACTAAAGCATTTAGTCAGAATGGGAACAGCTGGAGCTGGGATTCAATTGTCCAGAACTAGATGCTTGATAATTAATATTCCTTCAAATGGCTCTTCTTTCAAGGTGTCCCTCATGTTTCCAGCAATTCCCCTGTGACTCGGGTACTCTTCTGAGTTTTTGCTCATCCCCCAGACCAAGATTTGTATGGAAACACAGGAGGCAGACGAGTTGAAGAACTTATGTTTCAGCATTGCCTCAGGCACATCCACCAGACTATGTATGAAAAGTGTCACCTCACTTCAACAGCAAAAGGAAAGAAAACACTTGAGGAAATGTTCTAGGAAATCTATTTGTGTTGCCTCCATGGGACAAGTGCAAGGAGGATGGATTCACCATCGTAAGACCTTATGAAGATTCACCTCCAGTACCAATATCTGTGTTTTACAATTCTAAAGGATCATATTCTTCAATGTCCTTTGGATCATGTTCTTGTGCAACTCAGGAATGCACCTTTTGACATCACTGGTCTGGCCAAGCTCTATATCAAGTCTGTCTTACATGTACAGATTCGGGCTCTTCAGGCACAACTGACATCTATATAATTGTTCCAGACTTGGACAGTGGTTGCTTCTCCTCAATTCAGCCCTAAAAGCCTTTCCAATTGAATTGCAAGTATTTCACTCTCACACTGAATACTGGGCAGCCAGGAAATTTTTCAGCTGTCCAAAAGATATCTAGTTGCAAGAAAACAAAACAATGAGACTGGAGGGAATGCATAGACCCGATATCAAGCAGGGATATGTCCATAAATATTGATAGATCATATGCTAAGTGTTGGTAATGAACAACTGAATATCTTTACCTAAGAAACTTCTGGTACTTCTCAACTTGCACTGAGTTTGTTCACTATTTTCTTACCTTCATTTTGCCCCAAATCATCTCCCCATGGCAGGTCTGCCTGCTGATTTAAAGCCCAGTCTTACCTTCACAAGTCTGTCTGAGGGCATCTTCTTTGATGTCTTCACTGAGCTCTGCCCCGGGGAGGGGTAAAAAAAAAAAATCAAAATGCCTTCACAGTCTGCAAGTCCAGCTATGTCTATTTGGTTTCAAGTGCATTTCCAATCTTTTAAGCTTCCAACAGGGAGAAAGGGATCTGACTCTATGCAATCTCATTCACACCTCTTCTACTGCTGTGGAGGCATGATGTTGACTTCTCAGCAAATATAGCCTCATTCCTCAGGGTCTCTGCATTGCTTGCTTAGCTGAGCCCCGTCAAATTATGTTCAAATCACACTAAGACAAGAGAAAAATCAGAATGTGCCCCTTTCATACCTGGCTTTTATATTTATTTGCTTCTAATAGAATTTATCATCCAGAGGAATTTCAGTTTTTACAGAGCTTCTTCTCTTTCCCCTCTGCGATTTGGGTCAAATCCTATCACTGAGTTCTGCTAAATTTCTTGCAATATTAGCATTGCTGTCCCCCAGCCTGGTGGGGATGTGACAAGTAAACATTGCTGAGCTGTGTCCCAAATCCAAGCTAAGAACACCAAAAGGACTGTGGAAAAGCACTCAGACATCCTCACTCAGCTCCAGGGAACCTGAGAATGAAAGTTGGTGAAGCAGGCACAAGACAAGTGATGCTCAGACCTTGCACGGGAAAGGAGGGTGGGAAGAGTCCCGGCAAGCTCCAGATTTCCAGACACTGACACAGACACTCATGCTGGAGCCATCAGTTTATAAATCAGAGCAGACATAGGGCCAGAAAGAAATAGAGGATGACAACAGAAGGTCAAACGGACAGGGGAGGTAAAATCACAAGGAAATAAAGAGAAACGAGGCTTTTTATTGGGCCCATTCTGATGATGCACAGGTGGGAACATAACAAGGGTTGCTCTGACATGTAGTTCAGGCTGGATGTACCTTAGAAAGGACTGTGTTTCTCCAAAAAAGAGAAGTGCAAAGAAGAAAGTGGACAGGAGACATCATCTATGTAGGCCAACAGGTTGGAGTTTTGAAACAAAAGCAGAAACAACTTTGGTCACCTCAGGGAACATGTTATGGGCAGCAGCACAATTCACCATAAAACTCTACCCTGCTATTCAATTCAAAGCAACTACAGCTTTAAATCAGCATCTTCATCATGGAAAAGGACCCCAAAAGGATACATCAGAGAGCAAGTGGGAAGTAAATAGTTCTTTGCAGTAAGGACACCACTTTCACTTTCGCCTTACCTCATTCCCTTCTCTCCTTCCTCTCCAGGGGCCTATTTTATAGCCCTGCACAGGTGCCCTCAGCCACTGTCACATGAGCTGCTGGTTGCTGATGGGTCTCTCTGCTCCCCTGCTCCCTTCCAGTTCAGGAACCCCCTGTGCACCATGTGGGAGCATTCTGCTGTGGGAGCATTATGCCAACACCAGAGATGCTCCCCTTGGTGACCAATGACTAGTGTGGATCACAGCACCTTTAAATCCCCGCTGACATTTAAACACATTTAAAGCTCCCTGGAATCTTTAAATGACTCAGTTAATCCATGGAGAACACACACCTTGGAGCATATGGCACATGTGCTGACTAACACTGTAGATAATAGCAGTAATAATGCTCCACTGTGCACATGAGCTGGGCTGCAGCCTTCCAATGAGGAGATCAGGGCAGGCCTGGCTGCTGTGCTGTATTTTTAATGCATAACATAAAAATAGAGAAAGATATGATGGGTTTCTGTTTTCAAATAAGCTGCCAACTGTGCCACCTGGAAGTCAAGGAGATGTGGGAGGACAAAAAACAAACCATTAGGTCATAAAAGCTCCAGGAGAAAGCCAGGTAGCATTGATAACCCAGGTCTCTGTTTTCCAAGGTGCCGCTGCTCAGTGTCCTCCAATCTATGGGAATGCTTCGAGTTCATTCCTGCAAATTGCTACAGCTAGAGAGTTTCCTGCTCTTGGAATAGGCTCAACAAATTGCCTTTTGATAGGGAATAACAAGTCCTGAAGGCAAACCAATAACTGCACCTAATATCTCAGCCCTATGAGACTGTATTTATTTTTCATATCGGTTCTAGAATAAGACTCACAGGGTTCCTGCCCTTACAACTTACACTGGAGTAGATTGTCATCTTACATGAGAGATACCAGAGCTGTGGGTTGACTTAGTAGCTAGGATTTTGTTTTGTGGGCTGTAGTGAAGAGAGACTTGTGGAAGACACTTGGCAAACTAAACTGTACAAACCAGCCAACAGAGGGTCTTCTCCCTTTCACAGCCCCTAATGAGCCCTTTGCTTCTTATCAGAACAGCAAAGAAACAGACATTCCTCCAGCACATAACCAGCCCTTCTGTGAGGACCAGGAGATGAAACCATATGCAATGAGTTACAAACATGGAGTATTTCTGAACTCATTTGTCTGCTGATAGGATTCAGGCCTTATTCCAACCTGCAAATGGGATGTGCTTCACTGGTTTTAAATCACTCAGCAGGTGATAAGTGGTTAACGCCTGGAGCCCTGAGGTGCCTTCAAAACATAATTGCTTATTAAAATAAAACAATAATTAAGTGGAAGACACAGAACCTTGTGATTTCTGAAAACTGGATCATTTTTTATAATGAGTTATTGAGGCTGCGAGCAGAGACAAGGTGTAGCCATAAAACAAGGGAGAAGGGCTGAGTCAGACACCTGAGAGCAAAGGCTGCTCTGGCAGCCAAGGGAGGGAAGAAGTGTGAGGGCTTGAGAGCACCCATGGAAAGGATGCTCCAGATGCCACCACAGCAAAGGCATAGCTGTGTTTGATGAGCAAGGAGTCACATTCAGATTTGCCCTTGGGGCAAGTAAAATTCACACTCAAAAGGTCCAAAAATCAAGCCAACCGTGGGCATCTTTTCAAGGTGTTGGGGGAAGAGGAAGGCGTTTTCTTGGTGACAATTCCTGCCTCCACATGTTCATGGCCTCGATAATAAGTAAGAAAGGTCACATCTTCTAAGTTCCCTTCAGGCTCCAATTAAACTGTCTCATTGACAGGCACCTGGATCAGGCCCTTCTGGAGTCAGTGTAAAACACATTTCTCACCCTGGTAGCACTATCCATCAATGATTGATCATGTCTCTGTGGGCATCTGTAAGCCAGAAACTCAAACAGGACATCCCTCACAGAGTCTAAGGTTCCCAAAGATATTTTATATTCTTATGTTCCCCCTTCTTTCTCTCTTTCCAAGCACAGAGACCAAAAATCTCCATCTCTTTCAGGCAAGATCTGACAAATGCTGTTCACCCCAAGAGCTTTGATTAGTGAGTGTAAAAACCACTGCATTAACTGTTCAGTTAGTAAATACCTGATTGTTTTCATCCTCTTCACCCCACAGTGTGAGCTGCACAGTTTTAATCACGACTTTGGGTTTAATCCTGATTACTTCATTCAAACTGCAAGAACATATCATTACTTACAGGGCCGTTCTAGGCTGGTACTCACTCCTTCAGGTCAGCAGGTGATGGAAGAATCATCATGTGGCTTTCTGTGCCCGTGCTTCCCGTACAGTGGCAAAGTCTTGCAAGCCCTGAGCTGAGAATTAAAGAGAAAGCATCAGTGTAATTTAGATCCTAAACTTGCAACCCTTCCAGCTTTGCATGCTCTTTGTAATTATAATCCCACAGAAGAGAAGCAGAGATGGAGAAGCGAAAGTGTTGCCATGTAACTCTCCAAACACATGCCTTGTTGTACAAGTTCACCATAGACAGTAACAGGGAGCTGGTGACACTGGCAGGAGGCTGTCCCATACACAAGGCAGACTATCAGGCTCAGTTTGTCTGCAGTGTTGCAACTTAAAAATATTTTATCTTAATCCAGACCCGGGTACCACATTACGAAACTATCCGGTGATAACTGGCTCTTCATTAACAACCTCAGCAGAAGGTCAAGGCTGGAAAGAGCAATGAAGAAGTTGTCCCTAGAGTAACTTCTCACCCTCCCCTTCCAGGCCAGGGTGAGGAGAAAACCAGACTCCACTGTCTGCCCTACAGCTGTCCCCAGAGCTCCCCACACTGGCAAGAGGTGCCAGACAATTTCGGCTTCTAAACATTTCCACATTAAAAATGACTGCCAGCGCTTCAAGAAATCTCCAGCCTCAGCAAGCAGGAAGGAGGCAGCACACAGCTAAATGCAAAGGCTATTTTTAACCTGGGCTTATTTCTTAGGGAAGGAATCATTCATAACCTCTATGCATGCAGTGCATCAGGTACAAGACAGGTTTGGCTGCAAGCACTCAGGACCTGCCAGCTCCCTCCTTTCTGCACTGGGAAGCAAGGGCTCTTTGCTGTCTTACATGGATCATGGGGAAATACTGAAGGTGTGAGATTATCTGTTTTGTGTCCCCCCTGTGCAGTGTCTGCTCTGGTAGATGAGAAAGCTGCCCAACTCCCATATCATCCCCACTCATGCTCAGAGCCCATGTTTGTGGCATTCTAAAAACTCTTGCTTTTTCTGTTTCCAGCAGCACTGAGTCCTGCACCCTTCTGGGAGGTCCTCTTCTGAAGCAGTCACCAGCTTACCCTAAGGCAATTCATATGTCTCACCAGTCTTCTCTACATAGGGTAAGTGCAGGTTTCCTGAACTTGGCAACCCTTTTCTTGCAGCCCTCTCACTTCCCCTAGCATTTATATCCTTTGCCATAATCAGTGGTCAAATGCTTCTGGCCCAACAAGGGCACAGATCACTTTGAACTGCAGTTCTGATAATTGGGTTTGGCAGGTAATATTTGACTCTAAGACCTTTATCATCCCTTTGATTTCACTTTTATAAAGTACACGCTCAAGGATTTCAACTCTGAAGGTAAAAAAGACTATTATGATCATCTAATCTGACCTCCCACTTACCTGTGGGTGTAAAAATTCACCCAATGGTCCTTTACTGAGCCCAGGAACTTCTAGTTGAGCTGGATTTCTGCTTTCAGAAAAGTGATCTGAACTTGATATATTGGCTTTAAGTAACAGAGAGCTTACCACATCCCTTTGGCAACCGCTCCAGGGGTTCATCGTCCCACTGTTAAAAACATCCACCTTGTTTCCCAATTGGAAATCAATGTTAGACAAACACAGACATTGGATCTTGTTACATCCCTTTCTCCACTGACCTATAAAGCCTCTAACATTCAGTTGTTTTTTCCCCTCAACTGTGAACAAGCTACTCTTAGACACTCTGTAGTGTGCCACGTTTAGAGCTGAATACACAGACATATAGCAGCTCTAAAATACACTGGTTCACCATCAGCCTCAGCCTGAGCAGTTTGGCTTTTCAGTGTGATTGTGCTTGGAGATCCCCACTCCCATGCCTGTTCCTAAGATCAGGGCGTTGCTTTCATGCCCTCTCATCCCAGCCAATTCAGAGGTGCCCCTCACCTCATCCTAGCAGCCCTTTTCCTCTGATTAAACATGAAGGTCAGGTTAACAAATGTGCTTTTGCGTTGTATCAGCCTAAACCTCCTGCTGTGTTTCAGGCTCCAAAAAGCTTGCAACACCATTATAAAAACATGAGGTTTGGTTTAGTTGCTTAAAATTAGACTATGAAGCTCCAGGTCCCTTGGGATGGGTGCATGCACTGGGGAGAGGGGAAGAAAAGAGAAAGAGACAAAGCTCAGAAGTCAGCCAAAATATTCAGGCTCTGAGCTTAGCTCACAAAGAGCTGCAAACCACGTTTTCAATCTGCTGCTTAAGGGCTCCAGGGATCCACAGGGCACTGCTAAGAGCTCACAACAGGTAGTTATGAGAGTAAACAAAGCCATAAATTCCTGCAAGAAAATTCGTCATGCCACTCAAAAAATTTTGGGGCCCATATTGCAAGTGTGGATGAGAGCCATTGATTACAGGATATGGGTGCAACAACAGCTGAAGAGGAGCTTGGGCTTCTTTTCCTTCATGACAAAGAGCATCACACCTCAATTAAGAAAGCACAGACACTCCAGCTATCCCAAGAAAGCAATTGGAAAACTTAACATATCTCATCAGAATGCAGCTTTTGCTAATTGCTCATACCAGACCAACAGTCCTCACACTTAACTTCCCCTAGAAATAACACAAAAGAGAAAGAAAACCATCACAAGCAACACACGAAGCAGCAGTTATTTCCAAGGGATCAAAGCCAGCAACACATCTTACAGTC
Source organism: Pseudotriccus pelzelni (assembly GCA_035584735.1). Classification (NCBI taxonomy): domain Eukaryota; kingdom Metazoa; phylum Chordata; class Aves; order Passeriformes; family Tyrannidae; genus Pseudotriccus; species Pseudotriccus pelzelni. The sequence continues at coordinate 7,563,604 of JAWMRA010000016.1, read as the reverse complement.
AAAGCTGGATAGAGTTTGGGGGGAAAAAAAACCCCAAAACCTGAGTCAAATAAGCTCCCCCTCTCCTGAGCCCAGCAACTGTAAAACACAGATCCTCCTGCATGAACCTTTTCAGTGTGCAGAGGGAATTGAGGTGAGTGATGAAGCAATGCCCAACAGCTGGGTCACTTCTCTAGTCTGCAAGTCCCTGCAGTCAGCCAAGCAATTCTGTGCCCTCCCAGGCAGCTGGGGACTGAGATTAGCTCCCTCTCCCCCAGTTTCTTCCTTGAGCTCTTTATTTCAGTAACCAGAAACACACCATATGTTGAACTTGCTATTGTGTGGAGGGAGATAGTACAGGTGGGAGGGATTAACTGGAATATAAATAAAAAGCTTAAGGTGCAGCAAAACAATAATAATAAAAATCCACCTGTGTCATGAGCTTTGGAAAACTCTCCTTTCTCTCTTCAGATACTGTGGTATATGCATACTTCCATCTTTCTCATGGCTTTGAGTCCTATACTGTTGGCCTGAAACTTCTTTTCCTGAAGAGAAATATGAGGCAAGCCTTTTTTTTTTTTTTTTTTTTTTTTTGAGAATCTGTATCACTGTTTCCTTTCAAAATGAAAATTTATTATCTAATAAATATAACTAATAGAATCTAAGTAGCAGCTTAGATACAAAGTTTTTTGTTTCTTGAGATGGGATCACTTTTACAACAGGTATGGTGGTCTTAAGTCACTTTTGAGACAGCTTACAGGCCTCGATGAGAGCTACACAGGCACAGCACTTGCAAGTAAAAAGAAACAATTGCATGAGCTCTTAGTGCGACCCTCCCCAGGAAGCATCTCTGCCAGGTTCAGTTACTCCTAGTGATTCCAAATTCCCGCAACTTTGCCATTGTGCCAATGCAAAAAGTCTAAATTCCATTTGTTACTGCAGTAAGTTAAGAGCTGGTACTCTGTGTCAGCACCATTTTCAGTTCCATGACAGACTAATGCGTTAGGTGAGGCTCAAGCCAACAGTCACTGAAATCACGGAGCAGGAAGCGTGTCCCATCCTGAAATCGCCCTGGCATGGCCACCAGCCAGTTGTGGTTGGACTTTCACAACAGTGCGGAATAAACTTCCCTTGGGAGCACTGGGTTTATAATCACCTAACACGATCTCTGCTTCCCTGCAAGCTTCTGCTGCCGGCCTTCATTGTGCAGGTGCCAGTGACAGCACCAGTGGGGATACACAGGGATACGTCCTGGCTGGAAAACAACCCAGTGCTGTTGGCACAGGGGAAGGTAGGAGTCAGGAGGAGAGGGATGTGCTCTTTAGCTAGTGAAAAATGTGAATTTCAAATAGGCATTATGACTGATAAAAGGCACTGTCAGATCAGGGTGTGATCTTCCTCTGTGAGACAGTTCCTCTGGGAAAAGCCCTTCAGAGACCTCAGAGCTATTGAAGGACCTAAACTGGAGTCTGGTGCCCTACAAAGACTCACTGGGATTCCAGCTGCTGCCCTAGAAAGGGGTCTCATCCTGCCCCTGGGTCTCCTAGAGATCCTGCATGCTATTTGTCAGGCCTGTGCAGATGTCTTGGATATCCTTGAATACCCCAGATCTTCTAAAATACTTTTAGATATTTAGACAGTTTAAACTCCTGAATACTTTTATATTGTCAGTTTAATTTCATATAAAAATTATATTTTTGATGATCAAATGGGCTTCTGCTAGTTTACTGAGTACAGAATAGTTCACCACCAGCAGCAGGTTGCCTTTCCAATAAACCACAGCGATACTAGAAATCAAAATGATAGAGCAAAACTTATTCTTACCAAATAGCCAACAGGCAGCAACAATTTTATGGCTTGATAACTTAAGGAAGAGATGTTCTTTAGCCTGTAACTTTTTGATTTTCGATATTCACAAGTCAATAGAATCAAGATGTTGAGCACCTTAAAAAAACTTATATACTTTTACCTATCTACTTTGTTACTCAGTGACAGATTTTATTTTCTGCTGGAGGTTGCAAAGTTTCTCATAATTTTATTTATATATGACTGCAAGCTACAGAACGTAATTAAAATGCAGCTTTCTGAAAATGGTATGTTCACGTGGGCAGTAAAAAAGATAACATTAAATATTTTAACTAAATACTCTTCTGTGGTCGTTTTTATAAAAGATTTCAGAAAAAAAAAGGCTTAAAGAAACAAACCTTCCAATGCGTTTGTAAAGTTTTGCTGAGTGTTTAATTTTTAATGCTTCCTCTATATAAGAGGAAGAAGAAATGCAATAAAAAGAACTATTCAGATAGTATTTTGATCTGGAAAATACCAAGGTGGCAGGTGTAAGAAAAACAACTGACACCAATGATTAATCTGTCCTTGCCACTCTGGCATAAGCAACTCATGCAGACTTTCCATCTTAAAGAGAGAAATTATCAAATATTAAAGGGCACAAATCCCTCTAAAAATCCTCAGACATGCATTTCCCTTCCTTGTGTAAGGATAAAACAGAAGGAGACCAGTACCAAAACAAAAGGACTGTAGCTCCTCTACCATCCTCTGGTATGATGGTGTTTGTATTAAAAGTAAATTGCTTGCAAATGCAACTCAGTCTTTTCCCTGCTGAAAGATGTTCCTAGCTATATTTATTTCTCTGCATTTTTAGCTTAGCACCTTCCCATCAAGCAATGGAGCATGAATGGTTCCTACGCTCCTAAGGGCTTCCTGTCTTCCCCAGTACTATTTAGTTTGGTTAGGCTGGAGGGATCTGCCCCAAGAGCAATGAAAGGAAATCTGGTTTCAAACTTCTTGACCTTGCTAACACACTGGACATTTTTTCCCCACAGATGACTCGATGTTTTCACTTTCAGATATCAGAGGACTGGAAGACTGGAGAAAAACTTTGTTCAAGAAAGCTGAGCTGACAGCTCTTTCAAATTACAGAGGGCAATAAAATACACAAATCATGCTGAAATTGTCTTGCAAGACCAGTTATCTGCTAATCTATTGAGGAAAATCATTTGGAGGGATGCGGACAACTTGGTTTAAATTCAGAAATCTATAGCCAAGTCAAGTTCCAGTTGCTCTTGGTGGGATATTGTGTTGAGTTTGCATGGCATGGTTTGGGTTTGGTGGAGCGGGGTGGACACCTGCAGAGATGGCTTCTGTGAGAAAATCCCTTCTACCAGAAGCTTCCCCCATGTTCAACAGAACCAGTGCCAGCCAGCTCCAGGATGGACCTGCCACTGGCCAAATCCAAGCCCATCAGCGATGGTGGTAGAGCCTCTGGAATAACAGATATAAGAGTGCAGTGTTGGATCAAGGGTTGGACTTGATGATCTCAGAGGTCTTTTCCAACCCAGCTGATTCTCTGATTCTATGATTCCAAAAGTTACTGCAAAGAAGGAAATTGCAGTCAGAGAAGAGAGGAGTGAGATTATGTGAGAATAAGAACTGTGCAGACACCAAGGTTGGTGAAGGAGGGACAGGAGGTGCTCCGAGCATCACTTTCCCCTGCAGCCCGTGGTGCAGACCATGGTGAGGCAGCTGTGCCCCTGCAGTCCATGGAGGTACCTGGTGGAGCAAAGATCCACTTGCAGCCTGTGGAGGACCCCATGCTGGAGCAGGAGGATATGCCCAAAGGATGCTGTGACACTGTAGGAAGCGCATGCTGGAGCAGGCTCCTGGCTGGACCTGTGGCCCCATGGAGAGAGCAGCCCATGCTGAAGCAGGTTTGCTGGCAGGACTTGTGACCCTGCTGGACTAGCCTGTTTCTGAAGGACCCTGTGACTAGATTGGTTTTTAGACTTTTCAGACATGCCAATCCATGCTTTTCGTTGAAGACAGACACATCTTCCTTCTCCAGAGTTTCCTTGGAAACTGATGCTGATGAATTTTTCTAGGGCTCCAATTCTGCAGCTGCCTTTTGTGAAAAGTGTTTACTGAGTCTGGGCAACTTGAATTGGTAGGAGAGTAGGGATTTTCTGTGGGAAGGGTTGAGTGCTGATTTTTCATCTGGCTATAAATAAAATGAGTTAAGTACCAAGTTGCTCCTTTCCCCACTAAATACTCAAGACTGAATGAGCTGCCTACCTGAAGCAGCACACACTCTGGGAATGTTTAGCAGAGACCGATAGTTAGAGGTGCTGAGCTTTCTCCAATCCTTAAAAAGTCAGAGGGAAAGCCCATGGCAACCCTGAGGACTGGGTCTACAATCAGCCCCATGCTTTGTGGAACAGAGTTCAGATTCAATCTCAGCAGTTTTTAATTTTGGTTTTTAACAGGACAATTTAGTCCTTTGAAGTTTGGTCCTGATCATTGGAAACTGACTCAGCCACTGTAGGTACACCATGTCTTGGTAGGTCTCAAAGTGTAGGTCTTCAATTCTGGACTTTTTTTCTATACGTGAATTTTCCAGCTAGGTCATCACCTAGAAGACAGTAATAAGTGTTCCTAGTACTCAGTGACTATTCAAGGGACTCAACAACTGCAGCAGCAGAACAGTGACAAAATTTTTTACTGCACAAGGACAGAAAATCCAAGCCTTGCTCTGGATTAATGCCAATGGCCCTTTAAAACCAGACCAACCATTTCTGAGCATCCACTTGTCTGAGCTGGGGACTCAACTCGAGATAGATGTGCCACTGTTCATGAGCATCATTTATCCATGCTATCACGATATGCTGCACCTCCAGCTCTGATTCTAAATGGTTGCAGTCCAGAGTTTAGACCACAAACTTCAATAAAAGCTCGAATTATTAATATTTGTACTCCAATGATTTATCAGGTAGTCAGGTCATATAACCCATCTGTTTCCTGAGAACTGAGTTCCTATTGGGAATAATCCTAATTTTGAGTTGAAAATTTATTTTCCATACAAAGCTGTATGTATGGCTGAGCATATTCTTGGCAGAAAGCTCTAGTTTAGAATATTTGAGGACACATGATTTTTGTTCCTGTGTTCACCCACTGTTTCTACTAAGAGGAATTAAAAGTGTCTTTCCAGTGTCAGCCTTGTTCTTGTTCTACCATCTCTTATGAATAGTCAGCTGAAGTATTCCTGAAAGACATAAAACCCATTAAGCTTGAATCTTCAGTTAGGAAAATAAAATTTAAAGAAATTGTAATTTGGTTATATTTTAGATGGGTTCTTCAAGCAGACAAATGAAACACTTATTAATATTTCAGACTTTCTTGTCCATTTTTCTAGTCAGGCCAATGCATACATCTTATAGTCTGATTAGTCTCCTGGCACTCCTACTTGAAATTAACTTCTTAAGTAACTCTTAAAGGCTGTGGTTTATTTACTTCCAGTAGCTATGAGGTGAGATGTCCTCTCCTTTAGCAGCAGTAGTTTATAGACATGGCAATTTTTTTTAACTTACACGTCTCTAAAATTAACAATCTGTTGCTTTTCAGTGTCCAGCTCAACAAGACAGTAAGTCAGTACAGAATCACTTCATTAGGAGTGGAAGGTGCACAGCATGAAGGAAGAGACTTACTGGCTCAAGCTCTAAATAAATAAGCTACTCTTTCAGGTTTTTATTTTGGCAACTCACGTAAAATGTGTGAGTACTTTACTCCTGCAAACACCTAAATACCAAAAATAATGGTATTGAATACTAAATAAAAAAATAATGGTATTGAATACTAATGAAGCACAACTTTCTTCCCATTGATTGACTAGAAAAAAAATACCAGGGGTTTTTGACACCCCGGGATCTCACTGAATAATTTTTGCTGAAATTTTTATTTTTGATGACTAGCCTACCAGTGAATAGTCTTGTGGTGTGGGTCTGTTGCTGAGTTTGGAGGGTCTAGGTTCTCTTCCTCCCCTGGGTTGTGCTTTCCCTCCCCTTTTGAAGCTGACCCATCCTGAAAAGAATATTTAACTGTTCAGCCAGGGAAGAGGAGCGTGTTATCCAATATTTTGATGCGCTTTTGATCAGACATGTAGCTGGGATGAACGAGCAGGTCTGAACACGGGAGCAGGTATGCCCTTAATGAATTGAGTGGATCACTGCCTGGCATGCCCTGCAGCATGGCTGCATCCCAGTCAGATGCATGGATGGAGAAATCGAGCTTCTCCCCCTGAGAAGGATCTCCTCCCTTGCTGTGCTGCTGGGCAACAGCCCGAACAGCTCCTCCTGGCAGGTTCTTTCAGTCCCGCTTTTGTTTAAAATGCCTTTGTTTAAAATGAAATCTTGTTCTTGGTCGGGAGGTTTTACTCAACGTGACACCTTATTTTTTCAAATTTGGTCTGTTTCCAAATATTTGTGCTGATACTTACCCACAATTGGCATGGGACATGAAATCCTCTAACCCACTCTTGGTACAAAAATATAAAGAACATTCTTCAAATCATTCACAAAGACAAATTTGATTATATCCAAACTATAATACTTTGCAGACAGAACTTTACAGATTTGACAAGTTTTTTCCTAGTGGACTTTTGCTACAAAGAGGTATATTTGGAAGAACTTAAATACAAATTAATAACTTCAGTTAAGACAAATACTATTCAAATAAACAAAATATACAATTAAAGAAATTGTCATAGTTTTTACTTACTTTCTTTGTTTTGTCCATTGCCTTCAGTATGGTTATGTTTAAGTCTTCCAAAACAGATAGAACATTTTCATACTCTCCTAAGTGCTTGGAAAAATAATCTAAAAGAAGAAAAAATCCACATCATCTATTAATGACCTGAAAAATCAATATTTCATTACATATCAGTTTTACTAAGTCTAAATTCAGTAATGGTATTATTAAATATCTAAATATAAATGAATAGGAATGACAATGAAAAGGATAATTTTATTTTTTAATTTTGTATTATTTCTCTGCAAAGTCATTCCTGGAGTACTTAAAATACCAAAATCAGTATTTCAAAACATTCTCTTTCAATAAATGAGTTGCCAAATTAACATTAAAATTACAATATCAATTCGATAGCTGAAACAAACTTATTTTCAAAATATCTACATTTTCTTTGCCAACTGGATTTTTAGTTTAATAGTCTACTTTACAAGTACTAGCAGGAAACAAAGTTTTTATATGTGTGTATTACATTTAATTATATTGATACTTATATTTATACATAATTGTATTGATACATAATATTATAATGAATAATTCTGGTAAAGCCCATAGAGGAGATAAGATCAGGTGGGGGCTGTTGTGAGTTGGGGTTGGCTGAGACCAGTTGTTTCTATCTGAGAAATTAAGAGACCATGAGCTGGCCAGATAAACTTCTAGTCCCAGGTACTGTGACTTGATTTTCAATAAGTATGATGCATTCAATATACTTTTTAATGAAAATACTAGAAATAATAGATTGCAGGATGTCCTTGTGTAGCTGCTCAAAGCAAAGGACATTTTAACAGAAAGAGCTGATGTAAAATCAAGGGGCACAACTCAATCAGAAGGATTACAACAAGAGGAGGAAGCAAACTTGGGAAATCATGACCTGAGTTCCCATTTGGTTGATGTGGGGAAATATAAGAGAGGGAGGCACAGGAAGGAAAAAATGTGAAAAAGAAAGAAAAAAAAATGTTCAAGCTAGAGACTATGTTAGACAAGGCATTTAGACATCAAATTACCTGGAAAGCACAAAAAGCAACATCTAAATGGCAGATGGGAAAAACAAGATTAGATAAAGGCTTTTTGAAATAATAAATAGCAATACTTTGAGGCCTTTAAGAGGTCATCATGAGCTTCTCAGGGGAATCATGAAAGCATAAGTTACCAAGAACACTGCAACATAACCTGGTATTGCTAAGAGGTTGAATGAAAACATACTGTGAATTAGTACCCTGGATGTCTTTTAGTTTAATTTCTCAGGTGAACTGAGATAACTCAGGAAGAGCTGCATAATCACAAGCTTAAGCAGGTATTGAGTAAACTTGGTACCAGATTCAGAGATGAGAAACACTCTAGTGGCAACATGAAAGATTTAAAAGGCAGCTGAAGCAGCTTGTATTTAATCAAGACAGACAGTAAACAGAGTCAGTGCTGGATTGACACCTCCCTCAGCCCAGCAAGCCTGTGAGCCTCCAGTGCAACATCAACAGCAGTAAATCCCTTGTGGAACAAAACCACTGTCTTCCTTGGCCAGGTTTATACAATTTTGACCAGATGCTCAACCAGCACTAGTTGTCACAGTCCAATTCACTTCAAATGAGTCTCTTGTCATGTATTTATAAGCCACAGGCTGAAGTACCTCTTAGTGGGTTCTTGGCCATGGGTAGAGTCATCCTGTGGGTGAGGAAATGAGCTTGTCTTCAACTTAACAGTATTTTCAGATTTTAAATGTCTTTTAACATTGTTGACCATTGGAAAACTTAACAGGCTACCAACTCTCCCTCAGAAAAAGGCTGGTGTTGACAAGCATAAATGTTGGGGTTTTTTTCCTGACATTCTGTGGGAAGACTTGCAAAAAATCTTATGTGAACTGTTTTCTGCTGGAAGCAGCACTCTTAAATCAGGTGCTGTAAGATCAGCTGGAGAGCAAACAGTGTGTTGGAGAAATGATTCACAGTCCAGAACAGGGTATAGAAATAAGTAACTGGGCCAAATTCTGGGCCTTGCAGGAGTTTTACTGTCATGAAGGATGACGAAACTTCTCAAACTGCTGTTCTCCCTGGCTCAAGTAGCGTACTAATATGACAATCTTTTGCAAAATTTCTAAAGCATTCATACTTGTTAAAATGCAAAACTAACTAGAAAAAAATATCTCATATGAGAAGGAAATAAGATAAAAGCCATCTCTCTATTTATCTATGTATCAGAACAAATTCTGAATCTCAGAGAATGTGAAGTACTGGTTAGGAAAAATATTTTCAAAGTAGTTTCTGCACACAGTGGATGACAGAGCCTGAAAAGATTATAAGCCATCTGCATTTTCCCAGGAGTTCTTTGAGTGGAAATTATTTCCTGTTTGAGCTACAAAGATTAAACAGAAAAAAATAATCACATGGTATGTTTATTTGCACAGGGCTGCCACAGGCATTGATGATGTTCTTTCCCCAGAAGGAACTTACCACAGAGTTCTTCTGTGTCAAGATTGCTGGAAAGATAAGGGTCGAGAAGGTTAGTGAGCTTAGTAATATTTTTTTGTTAGATTGATAAATTGTAGGACTGATTAACCTGACTAGGGTATGAAACCCCCCTGCCTGGGCTGCAGCAGGAGATACAAATGCCTGGCCCTTGCTCTGCTGCCTTAGGGAGGCTCATCTGAAGCAGAAAGCTGCAGCCTTTCAAAGCTGGTGGCAGGTGCAGCCTCCCTTTATAATCACATTCCCACTGGCACCTTTCTACTCGCTAACAACCCACTTTGATGTTCCTTGCCCAGCCTTTGTGCATCAAGATGCAGTCACTGCTCCTCAGGCCTTACACATGTGGTCCCAGTTCTAGCAGAACTCTATCTAAACACCAGAAATGTTGTTTGGTTTGGTTTTTTCTCCATCTTTCTCCCTGTACTCCTCTTCTGTGGCTGTTATGCTGGACGGTGGGGCTCAGAGAGCTTGGCCCTCCATCCTAAATGAGGAAAAACCCAATAACTTTCTCCCATTTGCAATCCTTGCTGTGCAGTAGTGTTCCATGGGAGAGACAGTACAGTAGGAGGATGAAACCAGACATATCCCATCAGCACACATAATTTCTAAGACTTTCTGGCCATGCAAAACCATTTCGCCACTACTAGCTTCAGTAAAGTGACTGATAAGAAAAGTATAGCTGTATTGTCATATACCCATGCCATTATATAAATACATAAATGCAGGCAAGTATTCTATACAATTCAAACCTGTTCACTTGGAACAGATTTCGTCTTGATCAACTCTGAAGTGATATTTTCTCTCATAAGCAATATTTTCTCTCTGAGGCCTTAATAGCCAGAAGAAAAAAAAACAACATTCGACCTACAGCTCATTACTGAAAGTTAGTATATTGACTTTCTTCCAAGGAAGGGAAGAAACTGATTATTAAAGAAACTTAAAAGCATGAATGTCCTTTTTAAATCTTGCTGAGGGGTGAATATTGAAAGGCTGATTGCACTTAGGGTATTTTCACTTATCTTTTTAATGGGATTTTTTAATTGACCTTTTAATAAAACGATGACACAGTGCTATCTTAAAATCACTTTCACCACTGCTAACTTCCATACATCTGGCTTTTATTTCGCAAGGGAGAGAAACAGAGAAATTGCAGGATCCTGGGTTATCACAAACTTGCATACTCAGGACTATAAAAACTTCTGAACACTTTTAATTGATAATGTAAATGAGAGTTTCACACAACTTTTATTAATTGAAGGTGACCTTATCTGCATTTGAACAGGCCAAGTTATATGGTTGCCAATGAGACTTGCACCTGATTTTTTTTTGCCAATGACCTTGGTGGCAGGTATAAAGAAATTCGTAGTCTGTAAGAACAGGTACTGAAGCTGAGAAACTTAACTCTTAGGTCGACAAACCATATGATGAGGAAAAGTGTCTGCAACTCCTTAAGACTTTTTGCAGCAGATCACTACAGCATCAATGGTCAAACGTGTCTGATCACCCACTCCTGCAGTTCAGCAGTCATTTTTGTAACAATCCAGATATTCACCCTTTGAATGCAAACTGAATTCCTGAAGGCTGGAAGATTGCCTGAGTCAAAAAATCTTGACAGAATATGATGATCTTAAATGACAGGAGTTTGCTGTTATGATGCCCACTCTTTATTCATTATTCCTTCACTTTCTGCTCTTTCACATCATCTGCCGTAATGCCTTAATGTAAAACACATTTCTGCATTTCTTAATGTACAGCTTCATAACTGTGTTTAAAATAGCCTTTCACATTGCTACCCAGTCAAATTCATGCTCTTTTCAAATTTGCTATTTAGATCCATTCTCATCATTGTTCTTCTGCAGTATCCTCAGCACTATAGTACTGATATAGGGAGTAGCTTGGAGGCTTTCAGCATCCCTGTTTTCAGTATTCTGTTAGTCTTATTAGAAGGAGTGACTCAGCTGCAAATGGACTACCAATGCAAATGGAAAAGTATTTAGGTGCTGAATTAATTTTCAGTTAGAATTGGACATCTGAATAATGAGAAAAACATTATGCAAAGCAATTTGTTCAGCAAACGTGACAGAACACAGAAAAGACACAAAGTACATGGATTTCAGTCTAGCGTACTCAGTATTTCCTCTGTTATAAATACCCTTCATTGTTCTTGGCATCCTGTTTGAAGGGGATGCTGTTCTAGACAGGCAAGCTATAATTTTGTATCACTGACTATTTCATTCTCTCAGAAATAATAACATGCTGCTTCAAACACAGTTGTGAACAAACCTAGGAATTCTTTTGCTGCATACAAACAATTTTGAGCTCCCTGCAAGATGCTACAGAAGTAATTAAAGAAATTTGGCTTGTATTTAATAATACAGGAGTCAGGTATGCACCAGAGGACTGTTTCTATAACTCAGTACTCAGGTTTACAGCAGGCATCTGTTCATCACTTCAGTGGGTACATATGCCAAGGATGCTTTTGCTTAGACCTATAATCTGGGAATGCTGAACATGTTGTTTGCAATATTTGCTGTATGACTCACATCCAGCCATCAGCCCTCCACTCCCAATAAGCAACTGAGGCACAGGGTATTCACATCATGTCAGCATGTTAATTTTTAAAGTCCTGCTCTCAATTTGCTTTCTGACTACTAGATGCAGTCCTTCTACATGCCTGTGTCTAAAATGTTCTCTACCTAAACACATGAGCTCTTTTTAAAGAACTATTACACTGAGCAGTTTTGATCACTGCAAAGTTGATCATACCTGTTGCTCAGTGACATAAAAATAAGCAAATTCACTTGAATGAACTGTGGCAAAAGTGCCTATTCATGGTACCTCTGGGAGTGGTCCAAAACACAGAACTGCAAAGCAGCTGTGATCTTGTTCTGCCCACCACAGTAAGCTGTGGACTCGGGGCTGCCAGGGAGGAGGGAAGGTTAAAGCTATTCTCCTCCTTCACTGCTGTGGATCCACTGATCCATAACCCCACCCACTGACTTGACACATAGTATTCTCTGATAGGAAAGGCTCCTCTAGGCAGAGGTAACGGGAGAAGATCTGCATATTTTCACTGGACCACAAAAAAAGGCAATGATATCTCTTCAGGAATTATATACCAAGTATGGACTCTGGCGTGGAAAGCAGTTACTTTGTTGGAGAATCCAATACTATTTGAAAGACTTTATGAACTAACTTAATTTAGAAAATTCGTTGCCGTGACTATTATAGCTGGAGAAGGATAACACTTTCTTCTTCAGATCTCCTTTCATTCTCAGATATGCTAAGGATTTTTTCGGAGCTTAAACCAACTCTCTTTTGCATCCCATTTGCATGACTTTTGGCTAAGTTTGGTTTTAGGGAGGAAAGTTTGAAGTTAGTATCACCTACTGTTAAGTAGAAGCATATAATTTGTGACTGAAAGGAATTAAATATTACTTAAACTATGCAGGGGTAACTGAATAGTCATCCATGGACAATCTCAGCCAAAATGCTGTAAGCTCTTTGAAACATGAAAGCCTGCATACCGTCCCACTTTTAGTCAGCAAAATCAGATAAGTGCTCCAACATTATGGAGTGTGTTTCACAAAGGAGTCCTATGTGTGCACTTCCAATTTAGCGATTTTCTGTCTCACAGCTGCTTTGCAATAGTGAATACCTTTCTATTCAGGTTTGTTCAAGGTTTCTTACTACTGGAGGCAAAACTGCCTCCAGAATGCTTCAGTGCTGCGATAAGCCCAGGTGTTGGCCTCTTGTCACAGAAAAGGAAGAAGGAGAGGAGAAAGAAGGAGCAGAAGTGGGACAGAGCTCCTGAGTCTGTCCTTGGGGAGGCAAACTGCCTCCTGCCCTGAGGACACTGCAGCTCTTCAGCCCCAGATCCAGCTGGACTGTGCACACTCTGCACTCTCAACAGCAGCAGCCAGCTTGGCTTTCTGGTCTCTGACATGGGTAGCAGGATCAGGGCTCTTTTAATGTCCCACATCTTGCTACACTAAGGAATTGCCTAGTTTGCTTATGCTTAGCTCCAGGCTAAGCGATAACTTCAGAATCATCACTTACTGTTGTCCTGTGGCAGGAGTGCAAGAGAGAATAAAATTTGGGTGTTTTTTTCCTAAGAGCTCATCTGAAAAAAAATCCTCTAGTCCTTTGCATTCAGCAGTGATTTACAGGGATGCAATGACTACATAGCTGACAAGTCATCTTAATCATCTGAGCTACAACAGCCTCTGAGCTGCTAGAAGAGGCTTAATAATGTATTAAAACTTGAGATGTATGTTAAAATCTGTAGAGCACTGTGCAAGGGCTGCAGAGCTAGATTTTTTAGCAGAGTCTGAATGACACAAACCTAAATCAAACACAATATCATGGTAGCTCTTTTGCCACAGGGAACAAATTTCAGAGTTTTTACCCCGTAGGGTAAAAGAGAATGTTTTAATTTCTGGTTTTGTCCCAGAATGATTTTTTTAAAACCCACAAGATTATATTATTTATATTTAGACAAATTAAAATGTTACATTCTTTTATTAAACTCCTTGGAAATACACATGTTGATAGAGGTACCAGAATGCTGTGGTTCTCTGGGAAACCCAGATTATGGAAGGGACTAGGCTTTCAAACCACACCTGCCATTAAGCAATGTACTCACTGCTGGGAATTCAATGTTGTCTTCTGAAGAATTGAAATGAGACACTTTAGGTCAGCTCCATTTAAGTAAATGAAACAACTGAAAATAGTCATTACCATCTGATTTCCTCAGTGTGAGTGATTCTCATTTTTTTTCTGCAGAAAGCTGAATTTCCCATTAAAAATAATCATCCATATGGAAAATTTCCAAACAAAATTCTATTTGCAGCTTGTCTGTCTAACCAGAGGATCTAGTAGCATCAAGACTGTATAAATCATTCTCAATGGGCCACAGGCTAATGCAGTCAGATGTCTTCCTACGATTGCAAGGATAATGCTAATCAGCTTCTTGCTCTCAGAGATCCAGCTGGCATCCTTTTGGAGTTTGCTACTAGGGCAGACAATCTCAGCATTTCTCTTTTGACCCAAGGGAAGAACTAGGGCTCAGCTAATAAAGACCTGGGCAGGGGGGAGGGAGGTGGGTTCACTTTGGGACTGAGTCCGAAATGTAGATGGCTGTGTGTGCACTGGGTGTCCAACCTGCCCTGCCAGGCAGAGGAGGCCCAATGTATTCAGTGGAGTTGGAGTTTTAACTGACCAGCTAGCAAGAGACTGAGTAGTAACTGGATATAACATAGGCACCTAGTGTTCCTTCAAATGTTCTAGTATTTCTCTTTCATCTGCTCCTCCTGTGCCATCCTTTCCACCTTGGGCTGATTTTCAGGTGCAAGTATCTTAAATGCCTAATACCTGGCCAACAGAGCAGAAGCCTATGTGAACAGCATCACGTCGTAGGTGCCAGTGACTTCATTGACCAAGAGGGAGCCTCAGACTCCCTGCTGACACACACACATGCAAGTATAGATGTGTCTCCATTGTGCCAAGTCACATCCTGACCTGCAGTACATGCAGCATGACAGACTCTCCCAAATGCCCAGCATAAGCTCAGTGCTGCAGGTGGCCAAGGCTCTGAGGTCCTCACCAAACTCATCTCTGACTTGTGCATAGTTTAACTCGAGCCACACACAAAGGTTTATGGGACCTCCCTACCTCTGCGAGGGTGCCTGTGTCCCAGGTGCTGAATAGTTTCAACATTCCTCCTACCTTGTAACTAGGGTCTTGACTGAGGACTTCATTTTACCGATGAGTAAAGAGAGAAAAACAAGTCTGATTCCCCACCGACTCCTGTGAGTCAGTAATCAGTGAAGCATTTATCGCTCTATTTCTCCAGCAGTGCTGCAGACTGAATCCCCTTGAGATCTTCTGTATATTTCTTAGTTTCTAGCTTTGCCAAATATTCTCATTATCTTCTGACGACTTTTCCCTGAGGACGCCATTATGCAAAAACAATTTCCATGAAAGTTGTGAGTGGGGGAGGGAAGGGTGAAGGATAAAAGGATTGTTTACATTTGCAATGACTGCTAAAACTTATTCACTAAACCATTAACCATGTCAAGGATTCTTGCTCTGTTGAAATACAAGCTCATCAGAGCTGACATTGAAATTAAGCAGGGGCCAAGTTACCAAGACAATGAGCTGTAAAAGCCTTCACCCCTTAAGCCACTAATACCAAACTTTTCCTGCATACTTCACTCCATGTATAAAAATCCCTGTGCTGCTGATACCTTTCTCTACTTTCAGTACAATTATTCAGGCAATATCACGTGTAAAGAAAAAAGCTGTATTTCTTCAGAACTGCCTCTTCTGAAGTCCAACTGTACTTCAACACTGTCTTGCATGAAAGCTGTTTCGCTTTCACTTATTAATCAGAATGCTCTGAGACAGCAGAGCATTAGGTCTTCACCTCCAAAATTATTTCAGCTACAACCTGCAGACCATGTCATCCATGAGATGTGTTTTGGCACCCTCCTTGTCAGCCTCAGGAAAGACTTCTGGCGCCTTAGCAGCACTTGTATTTGCCTCCAACACCTTTCCTGTTGCTCCTTGCAGAGCCTTGCTGAGCACTGTGTGGCTTGGAGCTAAGATTATGCAGGAAGAGAAGGGAGAGGAAGCACACTGAGAGGAACTTCACACTCAGAAAACTCTAACATGATTAACTCAGCTTTCAAGTAGAGTGCATCGAGGTTTTCTGAAGTCTCAGGACAAGCACTGACCAGCTCCAAACTGAGACATTACAAGTATATAACATGGATGTCATGTCAAATAGATGTCATATCAGGATGCAAAGTTAAGCTCTTCCTCTTGTCCCTTCCCAGCTCACAGCTATGTACTCATGTTGGTCTAGCTCGTGCTGTGGGGGCTTGGCTCCTACTCAACACACTGTGGGGATCCACCTTGGCCTCCTGATACCTTCAAAAGAGCTTAAGGTGTTTCCCAGATCTTAATAGTGTGTTTATTTCTGTGCTATCTACAACACACTTAAACCATTAAAAATAAGAGGAGGAGGATCCATTGCACAATACCAGGTTGAAGCTTGAGCCTTTAGCAATCACTGCTCTTGATTTCTTACATATACTTGGGTTTTTTTGATTCGTTTTTTTTGTTTTGTTTTTGGTTTTGGGGTTTTTTGGGGGTGGTTTTTCTTTTTTTTTGTGGTTTTTGTTTGGTTTTGATGTTGGTTTCTGTTTGTTTGTTTTGGGGTTTTGGGACATTTTGGAGGTTTTTTGTTGTTTTGTTTTTTTCTGGTTTGGGGGTTGTTTGTTCTCCTGTTTGTTTTAAGGGTCTTTAAATACAAGACACTGCTTTGCAGTGGTAAGTGCATGCTAGGAAACAAGAACCTGGAGACCTGGTTATAACAGCCCGGACCTAATCACCACTTATGGTGGTTTTGGTGACCAGCACCACCTGGGGCTGAAAATAGTTTTTTCCAGGTGAATTTCTGGAGCAAAGCCAGTCAAAAGTTTTAGTGACACCTCTGCCAATTACATATTTAAGAAAAGAGAAGAGAAGGGTTGTGGCATAGAAGAGCGAACGTAGCAGCCAGCCCTGTTGGGCCCGGGCGTGCATCCCCCACCCTGGGCCAAGTCTGGCCTGGGTGAGGGGGGACAAGTCCCCCTTCTCTCCTGCAACAAAGTAGAGGAAAAAAACTTTTAAGGAAGAACTTGGATGAGACATGCTGCAGAAAGAATTCCAGCCAGAGAGATAGCGTAGCCTCCAGGGTTAAAGCTGGCAGTGGCAGGAGAGAGAAGAGACAATCCGAAAGGGGGCGGAACTCCTTCTCTCCCACTCTCCCGCTCTCCCTCCCTTCAGCAGGGGAAAGACTGAAAACTAAAAATCCCTGCTGCCTGTGGAAGATTGTTGAGGAGCGGAGACAACTCTCTGCAGCTCATGAAGGAGCCCACGCCGAAGCAGAGGAGTACGTGAAAAAGATGTGACTCCGTGGGAGGCCTAAGATGAAATAGTCTTGCTGGAGACCTGTGGGCCATGGAGAGAGAGAGACCTACGCTGGAGTGAGTCGGCCTGGGTAGGATCTTGGGATCCCAGAGAGGGATCGATCCTGGTGCAGCTGAATTTGTGACCCTGAGGGACAGCAGAGAATGGAAGAACCCATGCTGGAGAAGTCTATCAAGGACTGTTCCTGTGGGAAGGGACCCCACAGGAAACAGGGGTGGACTCAAAGCCATTATCCCCTGTGACCATGTGGTGCAGGTGCATGGTAAAACAAGTGTCCTCTTGCACTCCATGGAAGACCTTACAGAATCTGGGTAACCCCCCCAGCCTCTGGTCTTATGCCAGGAGGGAGGTAGGCCCAGCCTTAAGGTCAACATAGAAGAGAAAAAGACAGAGAGAAACAGTTCCAGCTGCAACAAGTCAGAGTTGTCGTCCTAGAGATAACAGAAGAGGAACTTTCAAATGCTGCAGAATTGCTTGGAAGACCTGGAGCTCTGGAAGTGGAAAAAAGAGACTGCTTCTCCTCCTGAACTGATACAAGGGGGCAGGGGTATTTTTTGTAAACACATAGCATTTTTGCCTAATTAGAATTGTTGTAGATATAGTTCTTTAGTTTTTATCTCACTAGTAATAAATCCTAATATTATTCTCCCCAATCAGATCTCTTTTGTCTGCATAAACCAACTCTCGGCTTATAGCAATTGCGTGGGGGGTGAGAAGAAATTGGCCCAAAGCAAACCCTTAACACCGCTGCATCAACACAAAGCCTTTCCTTACACAGGCAGAGTGAGGGCACCTGAGTGGGTACCCTCCGTGACAGCTTCTTTACACCATTCAATGCTACGTGATTGCCCAAAGGTTTTGTGAGATCCTGGAAAGCACAAACAGAAGCGACTCTCAGTGGAAGTTAAATGTCTAATTAGCTTTCAGCTTCAACCTGAAGTGATGAATGACATTACTGGAAACTTCATTTACAGAGGAATAGTTAACTGTTACTTCCCTAAATCAGTTACCTTGTGCTAATTACACATCAGGAATGTTACTGTATGGCCTAATCAAAGCATTGTATCTTCTCTTGATGTAGCTTTTGAAGCACAGTATCTCTGAATAATCAGTTGTTTGTTTTACTGAAGAACATTAAAATCAATATAATGTATTAATAAATCCTTGGTATTTTCTCCCTGCCTTCCTTAACAAACAGGAGACTGAGATTCACTGTATCAACAATGTCCCATTCGTTGGTCCAGTGTCCTGTTCTTTTTCTGGTGGTCATGGGAGGCTTTTAAAACACCTTACATTAAGGCCTTGCAAACAGGTGTGAGATAGTCTGCCCATGGGGGTAATTTCTGTGTAACTCTGTGTATTTAGTGTCTGGTTTATAGACTAATTATTATATCGGCTTATGGATCAGTGGATGGAAGACCCTGCCACAAATGCAATTATTTACAATTTATCTTTTTTGAGTGCCAGTTCTTACAAATATAAATCTTTTATTACAACACTTTCAAGAATGGTAGATCATCATAACAGTACTAAAATAGGAGGAAATAGCTTCCTTTTTGCATAGAAACACTATTTCACCTAATTTGGTTGTTTTATGTGTTTTTTCTGGCAGTATCAAAAGAGAAAGGAATGGAAGTTAAAAAATTAGGCAATCAATTTGTACAGTGTGTCTTTAGTGGTATTTATTTAATATTTAAAATGTTATAAAAAGGTAATATAGATTCTTTGAAACAGAAAAAAAATAGTCAGAATATAGATATGTATATATGTATGTATATATGTAAGTACATTCATAATTGCAAACTATATGTCCAAACGATGTACTGAAGAAATATTTTTGTCTAATGCCAATTTTCAGTAAAAGCAGTGATCTGCTCTGAATGAATAACTGGTACTTTAGGGTCTAGACATTGTAAATATAAATTCATCCTGGCATAATAAACTCCTATTCGATCTATCTCTTGGAAACTTTATGTGGTGATACCTAAATCCTACTCATCTATTTTTCCTGGTGATTATGGCCACTGCAGCACCAACCTTTTACTTTGTAAAAAGATGACACTGTATTGCACCAAATACCAAGGTTCAGAGATCACAATCAGGCAGGCAAAATCTGAATTACTGGGAAGTTAAACTTGCTATGCTAAAGATTTGCCCTGCTATCATATTGGAAGTGGTAATTACTCATTTTAGCTGTCTTCTACAGCCTACCTGACTGACATTAGGGCCCATGTAACAGGAGGTTGTAATACCTGGTTAGTTTAGTTCCCTGAAAAGTGTAAGTCTCTTATGCTTTGAATATTTTGTTGAAAGATTGTTGCAACAGAGCTGAGAAGGGAATTGAGATTTCCCGAGCTTGTGGCCCATGGCTATCACCCCAAGACCACATCTTTTTTTATCTTCAGGCTTTGAAGTACAAAGACCCCTGCACACAGACAGTGAGGTTTTGAATGTTGGCAGAACTAAAATATTTAATGCAGGTGGAAGCAACCCAAAGTCTTCTCTTGTGACAAGCTGGGAATGAAATCTTGAGATACTCACAGAAATGAACTAAGGGATCATGACAGACTTCCCTAGCCATCTGTCCTAGGCATTTATGTGTAATGTGAATCACTGCATAATCTCAGTGCTAACAAAATATTTCTGATAGGGAACTACAGTCTGCATTTTGTAAATAGTGAAGTGAAGTGAAACAGAGAGAAAATAAATGTCTTGCCTAGACTTTGATAGAGTCTGTATTTTAATTGGATAAGAGAGGCAAAACAATCTGTAAAAATCTTCTCATACCAGCTACACAACTGAGTAGAATTCCTCACCCTCCCCTACTAAAAACAAGCTGTAAATTACTTGGACTTAAAGGCACAAACCATGATTTTCATTTCATTCCCTTGTATAATTTGCAAGTGAAAACATCACAAAATAGATGGTTTTGGGATTGTTGATATGTACATGATTCTCTTAACGCTTACATTATAACACTTCCCAAGGTTCACTGAACATTTTGCTACTTTTCTTAGCCAGATCGTTAGTTTGAGGCATTTTACATAACCTGCCCTTTTCAGGAAATGGCAGTGAGTAAAGTTGCTGCCGCCTTATCTGCTTCATGTGACTTTTTCTGGAAAGCTATACTAACAAGGAAATTATATTACACTGTCCAAGTTGTCTCTCTTTGCTATATCCATCTGATATTTGGCATGTGTCATCTTGCTGTCTGCCTGCCAGGATTCTCAAAAGCTTCCAAAGGGGCTAAAGGAATGCCTTTAAAATATATTTTCTTCTGTTAAAGAGAAAATTCAAGCCTCGTAGAATACTTTTCAGCTGCAAAGTCAGCTAAAGCCTCTTATCAGTTGAAGACTTCATGAAAAAACATGCTCAAAAAGCTGCTTGTTTCAGTTTTAAATCTAAGCTTCAACTATGTTTTCTTACCTAAATCTAGGTTTTACTCTGTAACACAAGTTAATCTATCAATAGAAAGCACTCTTTCTTCTGGTTATTCCTCCCCAGGAGCAGGACTGCTCTTCTCCTTGTTGAACTTCATGAAGTTCCTGTCAGTTAATTTCCCTGTGGCCTTGTTAAACCCAGTCATAAAGGGGATATCCAATCAGGCCAAGGGACAGCACCAACACCATGCCACCAGGAAGGATCTGCTCCAAGTATCCATCTCATGTAATGAATCAGTGGGATCAAGAATTGAGGAATCCATATTTATGCCTGAAGGAGGCCACAGGTCCTTTTCCTTCCATGGGTGGAGAGTACAGAAGGCATTCAATTTTCACCCTGTGTTCTGAGCTACCCGAATCACATTTATTTGAACACACATGCAAGTATATCAACAAGGTTTCAAAACACTGTCTTTTTTCCATTCTCAGGTACAAAGAGTGGCACTGGAATTGTAAGAAGGGGGCACTTACTCAGTATTGTGTGTATCAATGATGTGAAAAAGTTCATGCAGTTCTTCTCCACTCAGAACTCCATCAGCAAAGTAAGCTTTGAATTCATCAAAGGACTGTTTTCCATCATCTGAAACAAGAAGAAATGAAAATTGCCTTAATTTCATTCATAGTTTTGCTTGTTTACTTCATGCAGTAGAAGAAGAAAATATTAAAACCCTCTAGGTCTCCAGCTTAAATGCAGAAACTTTACATATTTGATAAAGAACATGATGTTAAATGCATCCATCTGTCCTATCAGAGTTCTCAGTTTGCTTGATAACTCAGCTATTCTTCCTCCTCCTTATCTTTCAAGAAAAGAGTTTGGTTTTGTTAAATTTCTATGCGCAAACACATTGATATAGTCCTGTTTTTTGCCCTGATGCCATTCACTGTGGCTTCTCCCCATCCTGCCCCACACTTTCTCTACTTTTTCCCCACGCTCTGCATGGAAGATCAGCAACCTCCTGAGATGAAGCGGGGCTGAGAAAATCCAGGGAAATGCAAAAGCAAGCAACTGTTGAAGGAACATGTTATGTCAATGCAAATTCTTTCAGTTATCTAGAGATATTTCCTTTTCCTATTCCTTCTCTTTCTTTTCTCTCTCCCTGCTTTCCACAGGGGAGACTGAGACTCAAGTACGCAATTAAATAGCAGCAAGGATCTAACCGTGTCTCTCCTCTCTAGCTACAAACACTAATTAATACACTGAACTGGCTTGCAACACTTGTTTTTCTTCATAAAATACATCTTTCAAAAAAGTTCCACGATTCATGTGTAATTAACAAAATAAATAAATAAATAAATAAAGGTTTGACTTTCATGGAATAGGAAGCCAGCTTTGTGTCCTCTTCAATGGAAAGAATTTAATCTAATTTTTTTGGTCAGCAGAGAAGAAAAAACATTTCTTTTTACCAGCATAATTCATCTGAAGATTACACAAAAATATAGGAATGAGAAAACTGGTTTGGACATATATCAGTGATCAGTCAAAATACTCAGATCAATTTTCAGATGGAAATTGAATTGGCTATTTAATAGTCAGGGAAGTTCAACTATGAAAAAGTTTATTTTGTAAATAACTTCTTTTCTCACCCCATTAATCCTGATCATTAGCAATACCATGCTGTAATTAGAAAGTGTCTGCAGGACTAATGGGACACAGAGGGAGGGGAGGTATCATCTGATAACATTTAGAAGAACAGCAATGTGGTTTACATTAATTCAAGAGGGAAGAGTTCTTATTACAGTATCTACTACATTATTTAATGCTGTCTGCTTCATCTGTTTTGAAATCAGCTTTAACTATAACAAGTTATAAGCTTTAACTTATAGCAAGTCCCTGACAACATGAGACAAAATCCTTAATGAGGTATGTTAAGCAGACTAATTCATCTCGTATTTTCATGATGTTACCACTTCAGATTGAGGCTCTAACCTTTGTCAGATTAAACACAACCATCACTGTTTTCTATATAATTTCACTGAAAAAAGGGATCATATTTGTATCTCATCTCCATTATGCATGTATTGTAGTTCCCAGAGATTTTTCACGCTTTTTAATACATTTTTAATGAGTTTATTAATGAGGACAGAAATGTATAAAAGTTGCTGCAATTTGGACAGACAGCCTCCCCAACTCACAACATGGTCATGGCTGCAGTGGTAGAAGTGGCAGACTTTAGGCTACTGTCTGTTTTGGAAAGTAGGACTCTGGGAGCAAGAAGCATCAAACTTTGTTAACTCTGGACTTGAATCATATCGTAGTGAATATTTAAACAACATATGAGAGTCAGCACAACTAATTTTTTCCTGAGTATATGTCTCAGTTTAAATGAGACACAGGTGTTTTGCTGGGAATAAATTATGAGGAAGACCCCAAACTCTTCCCTCTAAGCAATTACAAATCCAAAATTAAGAGACTCCTATTGAGGAATAGCGTGGGAAAGGGAAAATTGAATTATAGCAAGTAGGAATAACAGCCTTTTATTAAAAGGTATGTATGTATTGACAGAAACAATGAAAGAACACAAGTAAAACACCCAAACAATAATCCTACACCCAGAAACAATCCCCTTCAAGACAAATGAATAAAATCAACAGTGAAAACAGTTCAGTTTTCATCCTTTGGGCAATTACAGCCACAGTCAGCAGGAGGTGCTGTTGAACCGCTGGAGATGTGGAGCCTGCAGTTGTTTGAGTCAGTCAGCAGGGGGCACTGTTGGGTCACTGGCAGTCGCCACGTGAAGTCTCCCAGGTGCTGGGGATGAGCTGGACAATGGACGTCCTCCTCCTCACCAGAAGGGGGAAGGAGAGGGGAAGGGAAAAAAAATGGCTCCCAAACACTGGAGAACTCACTCTTTCTCACTGGCTGAGATGCACGGTGATGTGGTTTTTCATCCCTTTCTGATGGAAACCCAAGCAAAAAGCTCCAAACTGCAGCAGCAGCACAGCTACAAAGAGAAGCCGTCCCGACAGCTCTGGCAGCTCTGGCCACTCCCCCAGCTGCGGTTACCTCCAAATCCTCCTCCCGGCTTCCAAACCCTCCCCTGTTTCCCTGGAGACAAAGTGAGGCAATTAACATGGGAATGCAGCCTTACTAGCTCTTTTCTTCTGTTACACTTAGTTGCCTGGATACCTCGGCCAATTTTCCCTCCCCCCCAACACAGTGGGAAAAGGAAAATTCCAGCATAGCTCCAAGAACAAATAAAACCATGACAGTATGTGATTCAAGGCTAAAGAAAAGGAATCAGTCAAAGGAAGGTAAGTTAATTCTGCAAGCTGAAATGATATACAAACTGGATGAGGCTTTGAATGACATTGCATAGAAGGTGATGTGAAAAATCGGCCAGTGCTTGTTAGCAGGATGTTAAATAATAAAAGACATTTGTAAATGGAAAGCTGACCCTGCAGAAGTCCACGAGCTTTCATCAGGGATCCCTCAGTTACAGCTGACATTTGCTTCTATCCTGAAGAACAACTTCCCTCTTTTGTTTATTTAACGGACATGACTTCAGAAGAAGTGCATGGGTCAGGATGAGGCTAATCCATACCTTTTAATTAAAACAATTAAGGCAATTTGTTCCTCACTGCCTAGTGTAGTGAGTCTTAAATGAAAGACACATAATCAGCAAATGAAAGCCAAAGAAAGATTCGCCTTTTTCTGTTATTTAGAAGAAGTATGAAAGATTAAACTGTAGTTACGTAATAATTTATCTAAACTGATTGAGCTTTTGCATGAAGCATAAAGAATGTTTTTATAACCTAACACTTCATAACTCCGATTTGGGTACCACTAAATTTAGGTTCACATGTTCCTTTCTCTTCCTTCAGTAACATTGAATCCCTCATAGAGCACTAAACAACTGTATAGGATAAGACTAAGCACCAGACTGATTTACAATGTATTGTGGCCTACTTTTATAATGGTGAAGAATCTATTATAAAGGCACTATCTAAATCTGGCAAATACATGCTGTACTATTGCAGGCAGATTTAAAGAGTAGAATTGAGGAGTTTCCTCCGTCTTTTAATTGCTCTTATCATAATTTTTTTACTTGAATATATGCCTTCAGATACGTAATCTTCAAGAGGTTTCAAAATTGTACAAATTGTTTTCCTCAACAAAACCATTTCGAAATGTTTAATATGAAGATAGATTGTAGCTGGAGATCATCACTATGATCAAAATAAAATGTCAAGATCTACAAGAGCTAAAAGCCAAGATGGCAGAAAACTGCCATGATTACCTGACTGAGAATCTAAATATATTTGCCATTTGGCACTGGTTACAGGGAAGGAGTATCAAATATTGAGTTTGTTGAAAGGAGCTTCTTTTCACAGCTATGCTTCTTTTGACTCATACAGGTACAGTCAATTGCTTAATCAAACTGTGTGTGCAGCTTTATCCTTTGCTGGGAAGGGTGATTTGTATACAAGTTATACATGAACTCAAGAAACAAGCGACTTTTGGCAACTTTCCTGAGATAAACATATTATGAGTTTATCCACAGAAAAGCCTAGATAGGACACAAAACCTGAAACATGTCTGTTTATTTCTGTCCTTCAGGATCATTGGCTTTACCTCAATCCAGAAAATCATTGATCCAACAACAGCCAGATTGGGCACTTTAGCTATTTTCTTTAAATTTTATCATCCAAGAGCAGACGTTGCCTTTTGCTTCATTGCTATTTATTCTCAATAACATTCAGAATGTTACTGACATTGACTGACACATCACTCAGCTTGTTACTGGCAAAACACAAGGAGATTTGAGCACCTATTGCTACTTACAGACTTCATACAGTTACATTAACTAAAAACATCTCTCATTGCTCAGGGCATTTTTCCGATATTTTACGAGCGTAACTGTTTTGTTAGTGCAGTTGGAGACTCAGCCACCAGTGGCCTAGGCCACCTGTGCTTCCTCAGTGCCCAGATGAAGCTCAGACCCAAAGCCTAAAAAGTGCTGCTTGTGCTGTTAAATTGAAGACACATTTGCCTAGCCTGTTGGTTGGGGTTTTTTTCTTGTTTGGTTTTGTTTTTTTTTTGTTGTTTGTTTGTTTGTTTTTTTCTTTTTTCCCTAACTGTGAAAAATATCAAGAATAGCTTTTATTTTAAAGTCTGTTTTACATGTCCTCAGCACCACCTCCCTGGGCACCCCTCACTGCCCTCAGAGCACCAGATAAATACTGTCTGGTTTAAGTGCTTCAGAGCAGTTGAGCAGAAACTTCTATTATAGATGCTTCAATCCTTTCCACTGGCAGAGTGACAGGGGAAGGATGACTCATGAAAGGCAAACTCCTCTGAATCTACATACCCCTCAGAGTAATAAACCTTCAGCAGCATTTGCCTTGCAATGCTGTCTCAGAGAAACTGTTTTGCAAGACTTGCTTGCTTTTGTCTATCCTCTCTGACATCTTTCAAAAGCAGTGTTTCTTCAAAAACAGGCACAGTCACCCATCCTCCTTGAAGCCAGAATGCTCCCATCCGTCAGACAAAAACATAAACAATAAAATGAATCTCCCATGTAGCACTTGCAAATTTAGAAATATAGTTATGCAGTGGTTTAGAGGAGCCATCTTTCCGGTTATGATTGCATTCTTGTATTTATTTCAGTAAAATTCACCTCTCTATTAAATAGATTAATTTTTCAAAAAATACAATAGGCCCAAGTGATACTCCCCAGCCAGGCCACTGCATAAATACTAGTAATCTCTAGGATATACATTGGATAACTTAAGACTTAACAGAGAACAGCATATCTGAAGGAGGAAAGCCACACACATTTTTGGAGTTGAAAGTGAGTCAAAAGATATCAAGCAAACAATGAACACATGTATTTGGAGACTGCATGTACAAAGGTGATGGCAAATGGTGAGACTATAGCCAGCAAAGGAAGTTACGATGATGTAGAGAAGAAGGATGTCTCACAGAGGTGCCAGGAAATATTAGACAGCATCAAAACCACTTCCACTGCCCCCTATTTTGGGCTTCCTGTTAGGACTGTGAGCCTTTTCTAAACATGCCTGTGAGCTCCACGGAGGATCACCAAACCAGTCTTCGTATCAGGAGCCACATCAGATGGAGCTTGTATGGCTGAATGGCAACCCTAGTGCTTATGGCAATTGGAAGAGCCACATGGAAGGGTTTATGGCAATCAGAGGGGAAAGCCACACTGGGCTAAAACTCATCCTGGGGTTCACCCAGGGATTTGGAAAGTACAACCCACAGTGCTGCCCTGGCCCAACCAGATGGTTCCCAGCCTGTCTTCAGGCTGGCAGCATGCACACTGCCAGTGTAATCAGGTTGTTTAGGATTTGGGGCTCTATGAACACAGATCTCTGCCCTTGTAGGCCAACAATTAGCGAGGGAAGAAGAGATAACAACCAGTGAAACCAATAAATGGAAAAATCCCCTGTGGCAGAAAGTATTTATTAATCAGGAGTGTACAACAGGGACTAGCAAATGGATCCCCCTCCCAGCTCATCTGCTCCTGAGGACCTGCTGTGGGATTTGTCTTTTTGGAAGGAACTGATAGTTGACACCTGAGGTAAAAGATCTGGACCAGAGAACTTGAGTGCTCTAAGGTATTACCATATGCACAGAGAGATCAAGGTAGTGTGGGAGGACACAGACATAGACGAACCACACTCAAAAATATAAAAACCACCCGATTTATTGGCGTATGGCACATAGGCTGGAATCAGACCAAGAAAGAGCTGCCAAAATAACAAGTTTCAGTGTGCCAAAGTGAGAATGCTAATAATACCCACTAGGTCTCAGTCAAAAGGGGTTGCATCAGACGAAGTGCAGACGTAGGCAGAAGCTTTAAAGAGTCTGGGCAAATGCACTTAGCTCTTTCATTGACTCTGATCTCTATTGTATGTTGACAGAATCAGAAATAAGACTGAGCCGTTATTCCAGCTGTTATGCTGGAAAAGCTTAGCACATGCAACCAAGTGATTCCAAAGGGACTAAGACAACAGGGAGAGAATTTAGGTGGTCTCTATAGCAATAATTTTTGGAGTTTGGAACACAGAGTCCAGCCCTGCAGCACTTGAAGGACTCAGGGATGTGGGATGGGGAAATCCCACCCCCAGAAGAGCCTGGGCTCTGAAACAGGAGTCAGGGTGATGTCTGCAGTGGATCCAGATGGTCAGGAAGCAAACAGCAGTGTGCTGAGAGTTCATAGAGGATGTGCTGCAAGGGCTTTGCCTTACTAATCCATTTTACCAGTATTGATTAATTTGACAGCTTAAATCAGGGATGCTGCAGTTCAGAGAACTTCTGTCCTCTGGCTTCTGTTCAGAATATGAGTTCTGTAAAGTCATCCAGTAAATGTATGGCTCAAACATGACCACTTTGGACCGCTCAAACCTGGCCTTTCTGGGAATCATGGTGCATAGAGCTTCCTGAAGGCCTCCAGGCCAACTCTGACAGTTCACTTTAGGGTAGATTCAAGATATCCCCTTCCCCGCTTCCCCTACCTCTCAGAGGCATATTGCCTCAGTCCTCTGGGACGGCATAAACTATCGCCCTGGTAAACAAGCTAGAGCCACTGAGAAGTCATGGTCTGAGGACTGATGTAATGAGGCAGCTGTCATCCTGCCAGAGCTCACCTAGAGACACACGAGCAGATGCTGCTGGTAAAGACTTACCTGGAAAGTCAGTGTTTATCGTGCAATGGCACTGTCAGTAAATAATGAATATGAAAACACCTATTGTGATCTCTGCAAAACTGACTCTAGAGTTGCAAGATTTCCTCTTGATGATCATATAGGTGCAATTCAGTGGCTTTTTGGTTATTCCACGGAAATCTTGTTTGGTCACTCAGATCAATCCCTTTGGTCACTGACAGCAGTGGAAAATACAGGATGTTACTGCTGCACCGATTTTAAAGAATCCTGTATTTATGACCCACAGATTTTTGATAGGCTAACATTTGCATGATTTTAGAGCTGGGCTGAAATCCCCAGATCATTGCAATCAGCAAGGATTTTGATACAGGTGTATTACTGTGACATTTTATACAGTTTGAGAATTCTACATTTAAAAGTCTTATGTCCCCGCTCAGTGTCATGGACATCAGGGGTTCTGAATGAAGATACATGATAGAAAACGAAGATTAATCTCATCTTACTGTATGTTTTATTTTACAGATTCTAGTTTAAAGACATTATAAAAAACATTTTTGGGAGGGGTGAAGATTTCACTGAGTGCTTGTTTTAAATGTCAGAGAAAAAAAAGGAAGCAGACATAAAGGTATGGTTCTGACATTAATAAGATTTTGTTCCTAGTCTTCTGGTTGTTTGATATTCAGGTTTAGCAATCTACTGGAACTTTAATCTTCTTTTGTTTAGTCAATTTTTAATTTTTTCCCTCATTTGTTTGCAGTTATTCTTAACTGCCTGCAGCATACTGTTTACAATGTTCTTTATGGTTAAGGCTTTTCAGTTTTTTGAAAGTGTCTGCTTCTATAGCAGATATTACCTATGATGTTTTCAAATATCTTTCTCTTAGGAGCTTTGAGGATGTTTGAGATATAGGTTATACTGAGTGCTTTTTAACAGCTGATTTGTATATGCAAATCACTGACAGCATCTATATACAAATCATCATTTCTGAACCTGCCATATTGAGCTGCCCTGCTTATGGCTGCTGCTTGGAGCCCGAGCTCCTGCTTGAGCCTGGGGGCAGAAGCTGTTAAGTTTGGAACAAGGAAATAATGAAATACCAATTCTAAATTTGTCCAGGGGGGAGACAGCTGAGAGGGTATCCTTCTGGAGGACGTGGCTGGGGTCACTTCCTCCTCCCTCCAGGTTTGACTGGATGGATGTTTCCACACTGAAAAGTGCTGAGGGGAGTCTTGAACACCAGAGCGTGCCATGTTTCCAGAGCAGAAGAGGGGATTCATGCCTTAAAGGGTGGCTGTTCTTCTGCTGCATACACCCAGCAGCCCACAGCTAGGCAAGCCAGTCACTGGGCTTGGGGTAATTTGTTTCCACCTTAATAAGAGAACAGGTCTACAGCAGCCAGGCTCCCCAAGAAAAGGCTAGAGATGATAAAGTAGAAAGACTGCTAAGCGGTAAAATAACTGTCTTCCCAATGAAGAGATGGGAAATGACCCCTACCATAACCAGGGGAAAAGCAGGGCATTTTCTCCAGTTGTTTTGTTATCTGGTGCTCCTTGTCTTCAGTCTGTGTTGAACCAGCAGTGTTGATGCACCTTCCCTCAGCTAAAGGATGACTGTTACACTTGCAAGATCGAGTTGTGTTATCAGTAGATTATTACTGGTTTTTTACCCTCCATTTTGACAGTCAGACTGTTTGTGATTTGGTTTCCGTAACATAGTCCATATTTGAAATTACATTCCTGTGCTAAGAGGAGAGAATTACAGCAGAGGCTCTTCTAATTGGGAACATGTCAAAGCTGCATGGTCAGGAGAGGCCCCTGGGAGACCTTTACCAGCAACTGATATTGTTTCACTTGATTGCAAGTCACTGCAAGGTTAATGGGGAACTCCATGTCCATCTCAGCATATCAAAAGGCGAGAAAAACACCTCACGCAGACGAGCACACACAGGTGCTGCATTCACATGTGTGGGGCTATTACTGTTGCCTGTGAGATGAGAGATGTAAAATGTTGTTTTGGTTAGGTAACGCTGCATTTGGCAGTTTCAGTTGCCTATATTTCTTCACTCCGTTCCTTGTAGGCTAGGGACAAGATCTTACTTTTTGAGGGGAATTTTATGAGTTTGATTTTGTTTTAAAAAGAAAAAAATTTAAATAAATGAAGATTTTTCCTTTTACCTAAAATTAGTTCTGTGTGACATCCACACACTTTCCTTCAAGTGCATGGAGTTTTATAAAGTAAACCTGACCAAAATTTCATTTTGACATGCAGACCTGAAACTTCTCCTTTCCTAAAGGTCAATGTGCAACATCTCACCTTTATGAAATTGCTTTTTTTTCCCTCAGGGTTTTCTGTTGCTTTTGTCAATATTATGAACGATATATTTCTCAAAAATCCTTCCCTATGTTTGTCCTCCATCTAAAAAGGTCATATGACCTTTCAGTTATGGAAAGGAGTGTGGATCTGCTCCACACAGAGCAGAGCTGCTCAGCCATGAAATAAGAACTACAGATAAAGTTTATGAAGCTGATCCTCTTTTGGGAGCTGTGCACAGCTGATATTTCCAGAAACAGAATAGTAACAGAGTTATATGCATACTGGGGCTGGCAAAGAAAGAAGCCACCACATAAGCATGATTTTATATAGAGCAATGAGTGTTTGCTAAAGGACTTTCTCAATTAAACACAGATGTCATAAATCATTGTAGTGCTTTTGAGTAACAGCAAATCAGCTGAATTTTTTGGCTCTTTTGATCTCTTATTTTATATTGTCTTTGCAAAAATAGTTGTCTTTTCTTGCTGTGGAAGGCTTACCTGAAGTCTCACAGTCCCTGAATTCATAGTGAGAAGGCTAACTTATACAATACTCCTATTTATCAGCTTGATCTTCTTTTTTTGGATGTATTTTTTCCTTGCTGTCAAGAAAGATTATAGTAGAGTTTTTGATGATCATTTTTTAGGGGGTATTTTAATCTCACAAAGGGAATGAATACAGCACACAAAGCTCTATTAAAAGTGTATGGGAGAACTTTAGCAGGGCCATGTCATGGACAGTAAGGGAGTATTTGTTACTGAAAGCCAGTACTTTGTTTCCCATAGCACAGAAAGATGACATTGAAAGTAT
This sequence comes from Pseudotriccus pelzelni, assembly GCA_035584735.1. Lineage (NCBI taxonomy): Eukaryota > Metazoa > Chordata > Aves > Passeriformes > Tyrannidae > Pseudotriccus > Pseudotriccus pelzelni. The sequence goes on along the minus strand of JAWMRA010000016.1, from coordinate 7,532,409 downwards.
AAGTAGCCCAGTCATTAAGAAAAGCTAATAACCTGTGTTGGCAACAGTGTAAACATGTTCAGTAATTGTTCATATATCCAGTAACTTTTCTGAAAATGTACTTAACCTCACAGCTTTAAAACAAATCTCCTCCCTGTTAATGTGGCACAGGCCTGTGATGTGCTAGATTAGCAAAGTGGAAGTCCCATGGGTAACTGATGGTTTAGCAGACACAATTAAGCCCTAAGACCTGAAACCAGTTCAAGTTCATGGACCTAAATTAATAGAACTAAAGTGACTGAACTTAGCCGCTTTTCTGCCAATAATACATTGTAAAGATCCATACAGAGGTAGGAATGACAGCAACCAAAGTCTCTGGGGCTAAGGTTTTGTATTGTGGAAACAGTTTGTCACAGATCATGTGAGCTGTTTCCTTCACTTTCATAGCCAAGTATTAGTAATGAGATAAGTAATGAGCTGACCTTGGGGGCAAACCTGAATGAGGACTGGCAGTGTTCCTGACCACTGAAGTGCTATGGATTCACCAGGGCTAGGGCAGCATGAGCTCCAAGTCCAGGGCAGGGACACAAAGCTGTACGGACTCTTTTTGACCCCCAGTTTTTGAGGGAGATGATGACCTGTGGTCTGCACTGTGCAGTCTGACTCACATCAGTCTTCAGGGCAGACACACACACATCTATTTCCAACACCACGAGGAGGTCTGCGGGGGGTGCCAGCAGAGCTTGGCTGTGGTTGGCAGGTAGCTAACCTACAAAGGCACTGCTGAAGGGGAGGTTCTTCTCCTTGCCATTTCAGCCCTCACCTTGGCATTCAACTTGCACCATCACTGCCCATGCAAGCCACTGGCAAGCTGACTGAGGGAGATAACAAAGAAAGCATTACCAAAACACCGTTTTGTCATGGTCTCATGGGAAGTGCCACTTGCTGCACATGAGCTAGGGCAGGAATAGCAACCAGAGACGGGCTGTGGGGGTGGGACTTCCCTCTCAGCCACAATAAATAGTTATTCAATAGGCTCAGTTATATCATCAAACTGTACTGTAGCCCCTTACTGTTCACTAGTGCTCCCTTGTGAGTTATTATCTCTGATTTTCTCAATGGCATTTATTTGCCTTCTCTTTATTGAATGTCCACAATCCATTTTCTCAGGATTGATTCTCAGGGAATCGCTTGTCAGGCTTAAACCTGTCTTAGCTGTGAGTTTAACACTGTTCATTGCTTTTCTCATTAATAAAAAACTCGAGACTTCTGTGCTATAAATATGTGAGCTGTATTCAAGACTTTATTTTGCCTACTGACATGTCAAAAATTACATAACTGTGAAATGCAGGAAACAAATGTGATTTCTGAATATAGCCAATGTTGTCTTTAAAAAGTACTAAGATGAAGCTACTAACAAGTATTTCAAACCAGCTTTTGTCAGTGTCACTAAGAAAACACCCACATGCACTCAAAGTACAACAAACACACACACCAAAATGTGAAAGCACTAGATCAGCCATTGAAGAATCTGCAGGGAGGATCAGTGTACAACATAATACATGGCATTGAACCCATAGAACACATAAAATGAAATAAGGGATGGCTGGCTTTCCTGTTAGGATGACTTAAAATGGTGAAACAATGATGGATTCTTTTTTCCAAAGGGAGGGGGAAGACACGTGACCAATCTTACCATTCTTGTCCGCTCTTCTTAATATCTAAACAAAGAGAGAAAGAATAAAGTCACTTTTTTTTTTTTTTGGTACACATCAGTAACAAACAATGCTGTATTTAGTGTGGATTTCACAGTTAAAGCTCTACATGACATTTTCACAAGGCTGCATACAATTGTAAAGTTCTTAGTGTGTCTCCATCCTTTCAGAGGATTGCTTTATTTAACTCCTCCTGTGTTGTGTGCACTACATATCAAGACCATAACAAGAACCACTTTTTTTTCTAATTTGTGTATGGATTGTAAGGATGATGTTTAGGCACACAACCTGATACTATATGGCTACAATGATACTGGATTCAAGGTTGAGAGAAGTGGTTTAAAGAAGCAGAGTAAGTATGATAGCTGGGGGGATGCACTGAGCATCTGAGATGGTGAGACAGACTCATCATTTGTGGGGGTGGAGGAAGCAAAGGGAGGAAGTCAGGAGAGGAGCCTGGTGGTGTGAAGGGATCAGACTGGGTGTTGGAGACAGCAGCATCAGATGTATGGGAGCAAATCTGAGGACTCCTGATAGAATGTAGAACCCCAATACAGAAGAGAGGGGAAAGCGTAGAGGTTTATAAGTTATGAAGGCAAGGATATCATGAGAGTGCTTGCTCTAGATCCTTCTCTGCAACATGTCTGCCACAAAACTGTATGTGACCCCAGCTTGCCCTCTCGGTGGTCTGCCTTTTCTTCCCACTGTAAATGACACTTGAGGAAGAAGCTGTTTAAATACTTTTGTGAAATTTTGTAACTCTTCATGTAGAGTCTGAGAAGATGATCCTTGGGAGTTATTCCATGGAGAGAGGTGGCAGAGGCTCAGCCCTGCCATCAGCAGGGACATAGCACCAATCCATCTGGGACTATGTGCAGGGGCACTGGCCCTGTCTTACTGCTGGTGACATGCTGGTGACACTGGCACCACCACATCAGTACATACTTTGGAGAAGGAATCAGGGATGGGGAGTGGAACCGACAGAGGGAGTCCTCTCCAGTTTCTGTGCCCACTGCTCTTCAGCTGAGGTGGTTTTGCTGTGGTGTGGTCACTACACGACACTTCAGGTGTGAGCAACTGCCATCTGTTGTCACCCTGCTACATTTCTGAACGTAATCCCCATCACTACTTCAGCCTGAACCACAAAAGGGAGTTGTCTGGGCAATGTTGTAACAAGTGTAGACAAGAAAAGAAAGCAAATCTTCCAAATATAGTTTCTGTTGCTGCTATGAATGTCAGTAAAGTGTTTTGAAGTGGGCAAATACATTTTAAGAGCTGACAGCAATGAAAAAGTTGTTTGGTATGATAAACTGCTAGTAGTATTTAAACAGCTTCTCCAGCACAGGCTGTAACTCACTCCTCCTTGATGTGAAACCAAATAAGAAACTCAAGAATCCAAGTGCCAAGCTCTGTTGAAGCATCTTTGTGATTGTGTTCTGTAGGCTGAGGTTGGTGGGGAATGAACAGAGCTGTGATCCATATCCTGGACTTCACAGTTGGTCTCTAAACTGAACTTTGCTTTGGACCAAGTTTACAGCAAATAAAGTATGAAATTTACTTAGTAAGATGATATTTGTCCTCTCTATATATCCAAATAATCATACACTCAATTTTCAGTATAGGATTGGGCTTTTGAAGGGTTTTAAATTTTTGATCTTATACAGAAAATTTTATCCCAATGAGAAATAAAGGCAAAATGCAGAACAAAGGAAGAATCACTTAAAGCATCATTAGAACAAAATAAAACCCTTTCTACAGTGCTTAACAGGTAAAATACAGTCCCAAACTTCTGGCAGGTTAGGCTGGATTGTTGCTGGTGCCTGGGCAGAGCTGCTGGCCATGGGCACGGGCACAAGCATGTCTGATGGGAAGGAGCACACCATGCTTCAGCAAGGGGATAAATACCCACAGCATTGACCCGAGCAACATGAAGAGATGACCAATGACATGTGCCACAGGTAACAAGGGCCCGTGCAGAGCCACAAGGGCATTACACCCACACAGGCAATACAACCCAAGACCTCTCCGTGACCAACAGCACTGGCTCGTGGATGTACAGGACTGGGGCAGATATAGTTGTGGAGTTTCAGTCAAATAGAAGTGCTCTGTAAACATGGGTCAAGGGTGGCCAAAGCTTCTGCACAAGTAATTATTTTTAAGTTGATTTTAAATGAATTATTTTTATGTATTTATTATTTTTATAATTGTTATTTAACATTTGTATTAATTTTAATTAACTTTTTAAAAAACCCCAAACCTTAAGAAAATGTTAAAATCCTTTGGACATTTTGAGGGACTTTGACACAAGACCAGGGAGGAGTTTGCACTACAAATGCTGCCTTACTCTCATTAGGTCTCTCTCTCTAGAGAGAGACTATTTACAAGAGCATGTAGTGACAGGACAAGGGGGAATGGCTTCAAGCTGAAAAAGAGTAGGTTTAGGTTAGGTATTAGTAAAAAATTCTTTACTGCAACGGTGCTAAGGCAGTGGAACAGGTTGGCCAGAGAGGTGGTGGCTGCCCCATCCCTGGAAGTGTTCAGGGCCAGGCTGGATGGGACTCTGAGCAATCCAGTCTAATGGAAGGTGTCCCTGCCTGTGGCAGGGGGGGTTGGAAATAGATAATCTTTAAGGTTCTTTCCAACCCAAGCCATTCTGTGATTCTATGCCCCAGTGGGACCAGGACCTCAATGCCTGTCCTTTCTGTGCAGTCTTACAGCCAGTCTCTTGCTACTTGGTCTAATTTAAAGGTGTTTGTCCAGGTGGGGCTACTTCACTGAGGGGTAATCACATAGCTACACACCCCCAAATAGCTACAATATGTATGACATGAGTGTAATCTTACAGGAGGACAAACCCTCAGGGTCCAATCCCTGCTTTGAAACAGACAAGAGACTTGATTTGAATTTAAAATTTTCTTCCAGATGCAGGAGAAGAATCACAGCAGCAGTCCCCTCCCTTTTCTTCACAGTTCTGTGAAAGGCATCTGATTTCCTGTAAATATGAACCTGACACTGGTTTAAGAAACTGCTGAAAATTAAACATCTTTAATTTTTTTTTCTTTGGTAAAATCTTAAGTTTTCAGTTTATCAGATATTCTGACCATGTGCAGTTTCCTAATCCAGTGTGCTGAGTTAAACTGGGGAGTTGCCTCCATTTATTGCTTTTTAACCCTTACCTGGCAACTTAGATTTCTGTCTTTATGATGTATGCCTGTAATTCTCCTGTTCCTCTTACAAGTGGTATCTCTAAGACAAAAAAAGATGCATTTTCATTATACACTTGAATTGAAATAGTACAAGTTAACAAAGAGTCTAATTTAAATGATTTCTCATGGAAGTTAGAGATATCAGGAGATGTGCAGATGTGGGTTACTTGAAATAATTCGGGGTAAAGGTCAGGGAAGTTAATGTCAACACATTAGAGAACACATTTACATAAAGGGCCCTTTAATACAGAGTGTGTAATTTCCAGCTGATATTGTGGAGCAACCCCAATACAGGAGCTGGTTGGAGGTAGATCACAGTTGGCAGTAGAGTTGGTCTGAAGATTTGTAGGTCTCGTCAAGGTCAGAGAATACCTTGGAGATCTTCAGGTGAGAGTTTGCCATTTATCAGGACCTGCCTTGCCGAAATAAAGGTTCTGTGCTGGGCAACTTCAGACAGAAAACATAACAGCTGCACCTTGTGAGACGCTGAACTCTTGGTGACGGTCTAACACAGTACCCGTGAGGGCGGCAAGATGCACAGCAGGGCACCTCGCTGAGCTCACCCTCAAAGGGATCAGGGGCTCAGGGTTCCCTATACATCGACCCTGGGCACCTCAAATCCAACACAGTCTAACAGATGGGAGGGAGTCTGCATAGTTTGGGAAAAAACTTTTTCAGGGTGAGAAACTCTTTAGTGAGAAGTCCCCTCCAAATTAAAATAATAAAATTCCAAGCCACATATTTTGAAAGGTGACTGTTTTCACCCAGAACCTCTCGTAAACACCCACAACCAACCTGCTTTTCTCACACATGCAACCATCAGCAGCGAAAGGGGAAAGGAAAAGAGGAAAAGGAAGGGGAAAGAGAAGCAGAAGGACCTACGGTCTCACTGTTTTTCACCTCTTTCCACCGAGAGAAAAAATAACAGCTCCAGAAAAAAAGAGGAAAAAAAAAAAAAAAGGACATTGGGGGGGAGGGAGGTAGGGGAAAAAAAAAAAAAGACAAGAAAAAAAGGCAAACCAGAACAAACCAGATGCCCCCACCCCAAACGCTGGCCGCTGCTCTGTGCGGACGTAGAGGTTCATGCCAAGAGTGCCGCGTACTCACATCGCGGAAGATGCGCAGCCCCGCTCCCCGCTCCGCCGCCATCCGCCCTCCGCAGCCGCCGGTACCGCCCGCAGCGCCCGCGGGGCCGGGCCGGGGGCCGGGCGGTCCGGCCCCGGGGATGGGGCTCCTCGGGGGGCAGAGCCGCACGCCCGCCCCGCCTGCCCGTGGGAAACCGTCCCAGCAGGGGCAGGAGGAGAGGCGGCCGTCGATGCTGCTCATCCGTGAGGGAAGAGTTTGTCCCATCCCGTGGCGCGCACACACCCTGTTGCATCTTTAAAGCGTGTTTAAAGAGACTTGCTTTCTTCCCCTGAAAGAAACTTGGCTCTTACAGTCTGTCTTTGTCAGCACACATCATCAGTTCTCATCATCATTTGGGCTGCTTTCGCCATCAGTACAGTGACTTTTGGGGGGGTCTTTCTCTAGCCACAAGACCCCAGACTGAGGTCTTGGCTGCGCGAATGGGTGGCGGGGCATCACCGTGCTTTGGTACTGTGCTTGCCGTGCGGAGCCCGCGATGAGCTGCTCTCTGTAAAAGCAGTGGGTCTTGATAAAGAGGTTCTTGAGTGTAATACACCTCTCAAAGCGGCCTGGCCAAAAATCAGGGGCTGCGGGGACATTGGAACGCTGGTGTTCGTGGAGAGGAGCAAGCGGGGCGTTGTGAGACGGGGCAGGAGCGGGCTCTGCAGGATGAGGGCAGATGAGCAGAAGGCTGCTGGAGTAGCGGGAAGGAGAGCAGTCTTGAGGGACATTCCTCACGTATATTTTCAGTGCCATAACCTTGCCAAGAGGTTATTTCATGTACATCGTGTACTTTGACTTGTGCTTTGACTTTGTTCTTCAACCGCACACCACCAGAAGATGGCATCGCAATTATAAATCAATAATAAAATCATATTTATTAGATATTATGTATTATATATTACCATGTATTATATTATGCTTCACAGCAAATGTCAGAGTGAAGTTTTAGTTTAAAACACCTTCCTACTGAAAAGCCGTGGCGTGACTTGCTGGGAGTGGGTGTTTCTGCTTCTTCCATCTCCATTTCCACATATCAGAGGAAAAACTGAGAGGGGAGAGAGAACTGTCCAACTGCAAGAACAAGGCATTTTACAAAGTGAGCAATTTTCATATCACTTCCTAAAGATGCCTTGAAAAAGAGGTGGAAAGATCATCTTGACCTATTTTTGCTTTTTAATAATAGTGAAAGGCTTTTATTTAATCTGACTTTTATAATGGAAGTATGGGAATGTATTTCTTCCCAGAGAGAGAAAAGAAGAAAAAAGTCCAAAGGTTGTGCCAAGAGCCAGGAGAGTAAGTGGAGATAAGAAAAATCTTCTTTAGCTTTTTTTTATTAACTCATAGCAACAATAATATTAATTTACATATTTAACGTTTTTGACTTATTATCTTGGAATAAAAAGGTTTTTGATGAAGAACCAGTACCTTTCCCCATTAACTAGCCTTAACATTCATTGAGAATATTTTGTTTGTCTAGAGAAATCTACCTTAAAAATTGTAAGAAAAAAAATTAATACAATCCTGATATCTTTAGGGCAAAAATTAAAACATAAGAAGCAAAAATAACTCATAGGACTTTTATTATATTAGGAGGCTTTATTTCCATTATTAAAAAGTTTATTTGCAAATCATCTTTGCATGACATAGAAATGTGAAAGCACTGTTTAAGTAATCATTCTCAGAGACTTTAATTTCCAGGTTTGTTTTCCAATGAACAAACAAATCTTTGAGTAGAGCATAAGTGTAACTTGCTGATGATACTTTTTATACCATTTCAAAATTACCTGAATTAATATTTCAATTTTAACAACACAAGCAGGATGAGTGCTCTGAATTTTACCAGCTTCCCTGTTCATTCAAACATTTCCCTCTGTCCAATCAAGAAGCTGTGAGGTGGAGGAGAGAGGAACGTGTCCACGTGGTGTACCCTGATGTGGGACTACAGGTACTGCCTTAGTGGGAGAATGATGGCTTTGTGAAATGCCCAGGTGAGGTTAGCAGAGGTCAGCACTGCATGCTCAGCTCTGCAGCCACAGACTTGAGTGGCTCATCATCTATTACAAGAAATAAAAGTTGTTTCATGTGTGTCAGAGGATAAAACCTTAAAGGACCTGCTCTCTTTCTTTCTGTGTGTCGAATCATTAAACTTTTATTTAGAAACCAGCTTGCTGGACCAGCATCTTCACTCATGTGAAATGAAGTGGTCAGCCAGTATTTAATGGTTTTGCCCTTTTATCTGGGAAAAACAAACAAATGAAAGCTGGCAGCAAGAATGACCTTCCATTTACTGTGCAGTGGGCTGTGCAACAAGAAACATCGATGCTGAGATAGATAGACAGCAAAATTTCCTTTTTACCAAGGAAGTGCAAGCTGTCCAAGTGTCTAATCAAGTCACCAAATCACTCCATGATGGTTAGCTGTGTGTGTGACCTCTAAATGACAGGAAAAACACTGCGTAATGTTTATGTCAAAATATAATTTTTCCTGCAGAACTTGTCTAAGGGAATGGGTCTGCTTTATGGTCCTTTACCGCAGGAGCTGACTGATACCTATCTAAAGAGCTGAGTTAGCGTAATACAATGCCTCCATTCAGCTCTCAAAACATGTTTTGTCATGGTTTGACCACCTGGTCTAGTACTCTGTAGACCAACCCCAAAACAGCTTCTGGTCTGAGTACTCAAATGCTGTCCCTGTGGTAGCTCCCTCATAAATTTCTTGGTCATTAAGTAAAGACAGAAATTTCAGAGTTAGTATGTGTGTAGCCATGACTGGTAATGTGAGCAGTAACAGAGGAATCCAGAGGCTACCTTTCTTTTTCATCACTTTGTGTCTTACACATGGACGCATCTGACCCAAGTGAGAACAAGCATCTTTACAGCTCCATGTTTCTACAACCAGGACTGTCAGAAAGAAAAAATGAGTCCTCCTCTATGTGGTATATGTGCTACTGATAGCAAGGGTAGATGTACTAAACCCCAAAAGGAGTGTTGGCGTGCCTGGAAAACCACTAGGTCATTCCCCTATAACAGGGAGTATGTGGCTACATTTAGTTCATCGGATGAAAATCACTTCAAAATCCCCATCTCTGGGACCTCATTTTACCCTCATCTTGGTCCTTCTAAGAGCAAGACCTGAGTCTGCTCTCATGCCCTTCCTGCCCTCCTGCTTTCTCTCTAGTCCCATACCCACTCTGTGGTGGAAAGGAAACCCAAACACAAGCTGGACTGCCAAGAGCTATGAACTTCAGTCTCTCTTTACCAGTGCCCTTTCTATTTGTAGGTGACATATAATACTCCAGTGATCGAAAAGTATCATTATGAAGATAAACACAGTAAAGACGGAACAGTTTTGGGTCAGTAATGCATAGCAGTGCATGAGAAGGGCCTAAGTAAACTATATGCACATCACTGTGCACGGAATATCAGTTGTTTCTTGTAAGAGGTAACCCACATTTTTTAACACACTCTTACACATAGATCCAGACAATGTGGTAGATTTTAGGACAACATTTTAGAGGCAGGTAAAATGCATAAGATGTTTGATGATAATTAATACACTCTGTGAAAGCTCCTATGCACATTATGGTTATGACCAGCCCTTTGGGAGCATTTTGGATTTAAGAGTATAATAAAAATTACTGTAATGGGGCACCCAGCAGAGGCTCAGGCTCATGTTGAGAAAAAGCCTGCTGTGTGACTGGATTGCTAAGTCAGATATTTACTTAGGAGATCTAAGAAAAAGAATAAAAGATCAAAACATGACAGTCAGAAGCAAAACAACACAACAGCACAGTAAAAAAATATGTACTTTTATTCTTTGTATTTGTAAGGTTCCCCTCCCCCCCAAAAAAAAAAAAGTGGAAGGAAACTGCTATTGTTAGTCTTCAGCTAAAAATTATTTCCTATTTAATCCAAACCCAAAGAGGTTCAGTTCACAGCAGCTGTCAGACTGACATATGGTCCTGAGCAGTCCATACACCCCAGCTCATTTCCCTCTCAGAAGAGGGATCATAAGGCTATTTGTATTGCAAAGCTTTGGTCACTAATTGTTTGTCAAACCCGGGGGAAGGTTTTCCAAGCACCTGAAGAAGCGAGTGAGGTTCCACCAGAGTTAATTCCAGTCTTAATGGTCCTGGTCCATAAGGGCTGGAAGAGGGCACTGAATACAGAGTAATTTTAGGATTCTGGTTAATTTATTCAAAGACTTGAGGCTTGTTTGGATCTGTAAATAATTACTGTTTCTTTCGTGCCTTCCACCAGTGCCAGCCTATGCATAACATGTTCTGAATTAAGAGTGTTTGAGGACTGCAACTGAGAAAAATGCCAAACGCCTTCTGCCTCACAACTGGGCCAGAAATAAGAGCATATACAGATATAATAGACAACACAGTAATCTGGGAGAGTATCTGAGACCTGTGACATGGAGTCATGGTTTGGACTTTGGCAAAGCTTCAGTGCCTAAACTCTGCTTTAGGTGCCTAAATATTTTTCTAGTTGTAGGCCATCGTCCTTCACGTGCTGGGATTTAATGACATGAATCCAATAACAAGATCATAGATCTGAGAAGAGTGCCTCAAACTCATTTCTACAGCTGGATTTGAGAAAATTTTAATTCTTAAAAAGAAAAATTGTATTATTCTAATGGTTTTGTGAGATGAAGAATTTTCTATATACCCTTCCCAAGCTGCTTGAAAGGTACACATCTCCCGTGAAGTAGTACCTGATGTGACGATGCCAGCTCTTTTCTTTGCTTTTCATTTTGAAAACCTCTGGCAGTTGTTGAAATTCTGCTGTCAGAAATGACCACCTGGCTTATTCCAGTTGAATGATTTCACCACTTGCAGCCACACTGACAGCTCAGAATCTGCTGGCAAACTCCTCTCTCTGAGCTGGGCAACACTAACAGCTTAGTGGAACATCTCCTGGTACTTCTCACCTGAAGGAAAGCCAAGGGGTCTTCAAGGTCCTTTTGACTGATCTTTTGATCATACTGGTACAGCTGTAGAGGAGACTCTCTTTTGCTTTTAGAAGATTTTGGAGGGGGACTGAATTCTTGGAGAAAAAGCAGATATGGCACCATCTTATTTTTAAAAAATCTCTAGCAAGTCCATATTGCCAGAGCACTCAGTGCCAAGCACTCTGTTTGCTCCCTAGCTGTTATCATGTTCAATATTAGGCTAAGTGGAATACTACAACAAAATGTAAAAAAGGGAGGGAAACGTAATTTATTTGTTATTGACTTTAACAATAATTAATAAAATTATTAGTTCAGTAATTAGTACCAATAATAGGTGTCTACTGGAAATAAAGAGTCAGTTCTACCTTTTGACAGAACCAAAAGCCTTAATCCAAACAGAACACAACTTCGGAGAAATTTCTATCCAAATGCAACTCTGTACTAGACATTGAAATAATTTCCAGGATTGAGTGTCAAAGTTTTGGCCTGCTTCTGAATATTGTGCTTCTTTGGATAAATTCTACCTAAAATATTCCCAGAGAATTTCTGCTTACAGATGAGATCTGACTGAGATTTGTGATTTGGACTAATGTTTCCCCCTAATGCTGCCGTTACCCCAGAGCCAGACCTATGAAAGCTGGTTCAATACCACAGTGCTAGCCCAACCCAAAGACAATTAAGTTAAATTCCTGGCCATATTCTGTAGGGTCCTAGACAAAGAATTTAGTAGCACTAGTGTGCCTTGGAGCCCCTGCATCCACAAATTATCTGCAAACTTGCTGTGGGTGCACCCGGACCTATAATCCTGGTTATTAACAAAGATGTTATATAGTACTGATCCCAGTATCAGTCCCTGTGGTGCACCACTAGTGACTGGCCTCCAGCTGGCCTGGATAGGCTGAGAGAGCTGTGACTGTTCAGCCTGGAGAAGAGAAGGTTCAGCAGTGTGTTTACCTACACAGAAAGAGGCAGGAAAACAAAATTCTACGGGTATGCATATGATTTCAGAAGGTGGTCACTCACTGCAGCACAAACAGGGAACTGTAAACAAGATTTTAGGATCTGTGTTCTCTACAAAGGCCAAAACACACAAACTAAATCATCAGAGGATGCAATAAAACATCAGGGATATTGTAAGTTCCACAGTGAGAGGCATTTTTAGCATTCAGGGACTGATTGTACACATCACTTTAAAATTAATGGAAATTGCAAGACTGAGTTTTCTACATGGGGCCCATATTCTCTGAAATTTTAAAGACTCTTTACTATATTCCATTTAAAAAATGAACAGACAGTTTATAAATTTTCTTGATCTGCTTCTGTTTTGAGTTATATTAATATAAGAAAAGAATGATTGTATTCTTTGTTATCAGTCTGTTGAGCTCTGGAGAACCCCCTGAAGCAATGCTACTTGGTGTGATAGAGGATCTGAGAGTATGAGATAAGAAGTTGATTCCTTTCATTTCAGTTAGCATGATAACTGTGGGAATCAATCACCATTTATTCTCTCCTTTTTTTCCCCTTTTCCTCTTTTTCTTCCTTTTTTTTTTTTTAACCTCCTTTTTAGTTTCCTTTCACTTTCCTTTTCCCAATTCCTTTTTCTCTTCCTTGTCTTCTTTTTCCTACAGACCTGTAAGTGTGGATTCCTTCCCTGGGAAGATTTTAATCTAAAGAATGAGTACCCGTCCATCATATTATGGGCTTCCTGGAACTGCATTCTTTGCATAGAGAACTTTGCCCTGAAGTAGGGCTGCGGTGGATGATAATGATAGAAGTATGGGAAGAATTAGAGGGGGAAGAATATTATGTATTCAACTCCCTCAGGCTGTTTTGAAAATCGTATCCATGATTATTAGTGAATGTCAGCAACTTTTTTACTTACTAGGGCATACTGTATAAATATTACAGCAGGCATGGCAAGAACAGTCACAGGCATTTCCCAGTTACTATAAGGAAGGCTGTCAACCCAAATAAATAATTGATAATTAAAATTTCAGATCTCATTTTTAAGAAATGCAGGCTTTTGTGTATTTCCTCACTGCCCAGGTCAGAGAACAGTTTGACTAGATGAAATGTAGCAAATTTGGAAAGGTCAGTTTTTCATTTGAATGTTAGTCAGGAATTCTGATTTACTCAAAGAAGAACTTCATAATGAAGTTATTATTTTCCTCCTCTTTGGATATAGATCAGATGACTAGATATAGATATTTCTGATGGATGTGTATCACTATTTAGATGACTTTATGTTCAGATTTTGATTATTCTGCCATAAGACTTCTTCAAACACCTAATATTTGTGAAAATTACTGACAAACATGACGGTACCTAAATACACAGAAAGATAACATTTTTATTGCAGACTTTCCTAGAAATCTTAGTTGTGGAATATCACTCTGTTATGCCGGGTGCTTACCAGCTGCAAGACAAATGGCAAAACTCACTGGTGAATGAAAAAAATCACATAATTTTTGTTTAAAAATCAGCACCAGATATAATGAAATTCCTCCTCCCTGCATAGTTCTCAGTCTATGTCTGCTCCCCTTTATCAGAAGTCATCTCATTACTTACAGGATAATAAAAGCAAATATTCTGGAGACAATAAACCTATACTGTCTAGTCCTAGTCCCTTGTGATACACTACCAGAGTAATGATTGGGTTAAATTTCTATAGCATTTCCTGGATCTTTCAGAGCTGTGAACCTGAATCCCATAAATCCATATTACTAACTTATTGTATCACGGAGTGCAATTACTGCCTTGTGGTTGTATCATAAAAAAGCTATTTTCAAAAGGTCATGGGTATCTAACAACTAATTAGAGACAGTTCTCAAACTCTTTTGCAATTCTAAAATTGAAGTGGTGGAAAATGGAATTATCTGTAGGATAGACAAAGTTTGCTGGTGTGAAAGGATTTTTCAGCTTAAAAAAATAAATCACTAAAAAGCTATTCCACAGTCTTTGGAACTGAAAAGAATCTAAAGTTACAGGATTCTTATAGATAGATAAAATCAGTTACCTTGTTAAAAAATAATTTTTGCTTTGAAATGTTATTTTATTGTAAATATAAAAGCAGTTGTTTATTGAAGATAGAAGATTTCAGCAGTTATAGGCTCAGAGAACATTGGCCTTCAAGTAGAAATAACAGCTTTTTCACCAGAATAGGATATTTTTGTCTCCCTAATTGATATTAAACACTATGTTAATTTTTTGTTTTAATCTGTTCATATCAGGCTGCCTTATGCAGTTCTATATAGCTACTACAGCTGTGCCATCTTGTGGTCTGCACAAAACTTGTAAATTTTAAGCTTGGAAATAATTCACAAGTGCAACAGCTCCTCATCAGCCACATCCAAGGTGGAATGAATCAAATGGCACCCCCCTTAGCAGTGGTCCAACTGCTCACAGACAGACACATGCCTAAACCAAAGTTTCAGTCTGCAGGCGCCTGGTTTGGCAGGCATCTAGAATAAGGGATGTCATTGTGGTAATGTCCACAGGCTTTTTTGCCTTCAAATTGCATATGTTTCCTACCTGGAACTTCAATAACTCATAGGAAAAGTGCATGTAAGATTTTCTGTAAGGGCCTGAGTTTTTTATAACCAATCTCTGCTGTAGCAGTTCAGCTTCAGCTGTGGATTTGAATGTCGGCTGAAGATCCTTATTGGGCTTGTTGCTCTTCTTGTCGTAATTTTTTTGCTCTTTGTTTTTAGAACCAGCAACAGGTGGGTCCACAGAGTCCAGGGAGATTTCACTCATAACTGCAGAGCCAAGAAACTGCTTGTTCTGACATAGAACTGGTCTTTTAATCCCAGCATTAACAACTTGTGCTTAGAGAGCAGTCTCTCCTGTTGAGAGAAGAAGAGGTGGCTTTACTAACTGCTGTGCAATTGAGTATCTTTTGGGCTTCTGTATGTGCAGCTGCAAATTAGAAGGTGGGCCTTTGATATGCTGAGTAGCTGCTGTCCTAAAATTATATACATTTTTACTTGCCTTTACTGGGACACAACCCTACTACCTGCTATTCGTTTTTCCCTCTGTGTTCCAGCCTAAACATATTCATGGCCAGTTTATTTCCATGTCTTTTTGTGTCAGCTAAAAATCTGTTTTCTTCCCTGAGGTTTGGTCTTGATATTTTTAGAGAATAATAGCCTTGATTCTGCTAGGCTAGTTAAGTTAAACACTTAAATGTTTCTATTATTAGAAGAAGATGTCAGTTCCCTCAACATGTCTGCTTCTGTGCACTGGTTCATGCTTCTGTTTTTCAAAGCATGGGACAAGTGTTTTATGCCACCTTCCAGAAAGAGCTCATGAGGAAAATGTCATTATATGTCCCCTCCTCTTTGCTAGAATTAGCTCAGAACTGCAGAATCACAGAATGGGTAATGTTGGAAGGGACCACAGTGGGGCATCTGGTCCAACATCCTGACTCGAGCAGGTCATTCTACAGCAGTTGGCACAGGATTGTGTCCAAACAGTTCTTGAATATCTCCTGTGTGGGAGACTCCACAAGCTCTCTGGGCAATCTGTTACAGTGTTTGGTCACACACCAAGTTCTTCCTCATATTAAGGTGGAGCTTCCTGTGCATCAGTTTCTGCCCATCGCCTCTTGTCCTATTCCTTGGCTCCCTGAGAAGAGCGTGGGTCCATCATCTTGACACCTTCCCTTCAGCGACTTACAGACATTGATGAAGTCCCTTCTCAGCCATCTCTTCTTGAGATTGAACAGGCACAGCTCCCTCCTTTTTTTCCTTGTGAGAGAGATGCTTCAGTCCCATAATCATCTTTGTAGCCCTCCACTGGACCTGCTTCAGGAGCTCACACAATACTTTCTAGATACTTTTGTTTCTTTAAAATAAATCTCTGGTTCATTATCTCCCCAAATGATGCACTCCCAGTCTGTAACAGAAATCTTATTGCAGGTCCAAAGGGCAGGGTCTTACAACATCAGTTGATTAGAGCATGGTGCTAACAACACCAAGATTGTGGGTTCATTCCCTGTGCTGGCCACTCACTTAAGATTTGGACTTGCTGATCTTTGTGGGTTCCTTCGAACTCAGGGTATTCTTTTATTTTGTGATTCTGTGAAGCTCATCATACTGCTGTGACTCCATGCCCTGAAGTTCTCCAGTTCTTCCTGAATGCTATTACAGTCTTCTGCTTTTCCACATCTGAAATTTCAATTAAAAATAAAGTTTTAAGACCAGGAATAAAACCTATCTTTCTGTGTTCATTGTTTGCCCCACACAGGGACCTATTTTCTTCACCAGTTGAAAGATGACCTGGCAATGCTGTCAACTGGACTTGAGTCCAGAAGGTTTTGTGATGTTTGTGCGGCCCTGCAAACTCTTCTGAAAGTGTCCATGCTCAAGGAAAGTGGGAGGCATCCCGGTCCCTGAGCTTGCTGGGTACTGAAGCCCTGCCTGGAGCACATGCTTGCAGCCCAGGGGAGGACTTCCCCAGGAGTAAGGGAACTGGCTTGCAACATGGGCTCCCACAAGCTGAGTGACACAGCTCAGGTCCAGGGTAGTGTTGCATTCATTTGCTGAGCAGCCCTGGAGCATCTGATTAAAAAAAAAAACCCTCAGGAACCTAAGGGGTTGGGGGAGGAGGAACAGTGTAAGTACTGTTACAGAAGATGATGAAACTTACCATAAAGCCACAAGGATGTCTACTACTGAACTTCTTCCAGTAGAGTAATTTTCAACAGAATCAGTTTGCCATCTGCTCTGTTCCAAACCTCATGCATTTTTGCAGTTCTTTTGTGAGTTTCTTTATCATTTGTCCAGCAGATACAGTCCCAAGTGACAGCACATTAAATATTTTCCTGAAGTTCAGATAGATGAGATCTGCATTTCCTATTCAAATCTCTCAGGACATCAAAGAAGCTTGGTCTGGCATGATCTACCATTGGTAAACACATGCTGCCTTTGATCTCATTTTCTATTAACCTCTGTGAGCTAAAATTATAATAGATGTGCAGTGTTTTTAATTAGAAATCAGAGTTCCCATGAGCCTCATTTTTTGTTTTTACTTTTGTTCCCTTCACAGTTGCTTATACATTCCTGAGTATCAATGCAAGTATAAATAAATATGCATCATATTCCTGAAAAGTGGGAGATTAACAGCTGGGGCTGCTGAACTCCATTAAGCTACAGCTCAGGCACAGCACAAGCCACAGCCTTAGGAGGTGCTGCCATGCTGAAGAAGTCAGGATTAAAATATGCCAAGTAAAGCGTCTAGAACTAGGGCTCTCCACAGCCCAGCCATGTGGCTTGGGCACAGCCGCAGCCTGTCCTCCAGCCACAGAGGCAAGTGCTTTGCCTGCAGTGGTCCCTGCTATTGGGTCTCTGAGTTGCTTATGGTTCTCAAGCTTTTATTTTCAGTAGTTGACTTGCCTTAACTCTCAGAGATCTCTATTTTTCTATTCTCATTTGTGCTGCATTTTGGTGGAAAAAGCACACAAAACCCAAACTGGTTTAACCTTTCAAGCAAAATGACCCAGGCTGCAGGCATGCTCCAGTCTCCCCTCTGACCTCTAATCTGCCATGGGAGGACAACTTCTCCTTTAATTTAGATTTAACTTTTTACACTGCAGCTTGATACTGTCTAGCTAAAAGTTTTAGGGAATTTTCTCCCATCTCTTCTAATTGAAGTGCTAGAATAACGTATTTTTGGCAAATCTGCCTTCTGTTGGCTCTAAACAGAGTTGGTAGAATAGAATAACAATATTTGAATAATCTTTTTAACTTTCCACATTAAATTGTTTCCTCTGAAGTAAACAAGTAAATCATCAAACATGCTTGTGAATAATGTATCTGACAAAAGTTGTAAAACATTAAAGTCACATTGACAAATACTCAGATCATTCACCCTTGACATGTAAAAGGAACAGGAAATTTGTTACCTTTTTAGAAAATAGAGTTTATAAATATCTTATTTATAATTTGGAGAATAAACATGATAACTATATTAAATTTAACTTGTTTTGAGCTTATCATATTTAGATAAAAATCAGAATTCTAATCTGATGAAACATCATGAAGGTGGTTTGAACAACATAATTTCTTTGTTTTATGGGCTTTGTCATTCCCAGTGAGTTTCTGAAATGGAACAGAAATTCTGAATCTTGTGTACCAAGTTTTTAAAACAAGAGATTTAAAGCTGTGTCTCCTATTCCCCTCTGCATGACATTCAGCAGTTTTGTTTAGTCTTTAGAAAGCTGTGGTGCATGGAAAGAGGTTTACCAGTCACATCTGGTTCCCATTCCTGTGTTCTTTTCTTTCCCTCCATTTTGCATTTGAATTTCTAGAATTGAAAGGATGTGACCAGGTTAAATGAGAACAGCGAGAATAAAATGCATACATGTACAAACTCCATCTGCACAAAGATCACTGGCTATACTAAGCCTTCCTCACGGATAAGAATTTAGGAATTAACAGGAGTTAGTAGTGTTTGTCGTGTATTTGATTAAACCATGGCAGCTATTAACAGGATGATGACCTAAGATACCTACTAACAGGCTATCAATTTCTACAAACCACAAATTAAAGTGGGGAAAGTGCTTACACAGACAGATAGGAGTGGGCACTGATCGCAGAAGCTGGCATGGTCTGTTGAACAATCCTCTCTCCTGAGTAACACTGTGTGTTTAACTGCAGCATCTTTAATAACTCCTGATTCTGTTTCTCAAGGTGGAAAGCAATTGATTTTCAGAAAACCTTATGAGGATCGAGCTTTAATTCTGATGAATATAGGAAGAAATCCTGTGATGGATACAGTGCACAAAAAATTACAGAAGTGGCAGATTTAATAATTTTCCCATTTGTCTTTTCTCAGCTAATTGATTTGTCAATATGATTATTCTTAGACAATTCCAGTTTCTTGACTGAGAAGGGATTTAATGTCTGAAACACTTGTATAGATGAGAAAGCTTACAGAGATGGATGGCCGATGTATTTTTTCTTTTCTTATAATTTTTTTAATAATTCAGAGGATGCCAGCTGACATTTCCTTTATCTACGACAGACAAGATCCTCATAGCCCCAGGGCCTTGGTCCAGAGAAGTTTCTCCCTTTAGTTGCCTCTGCATGTTGTTCCCATGCCAGCTTCCTTCCCACAAACCTTCTTGCCTCACACTGTTCAAGGCATTTTATGACCTATCCTGGATCTGACCGTCCTGCCTACCTGCTCAGCAGACATAAGTGGAAAACAGGAGTCTGCCTGGAGGTAGCATGCACCAGAGGAACATCTATGCTGAATTTAAGGATAGCTGGTGGGTGAGTAATACAAATTATTCTTTCCTGTTCTGTAGCTCACACTAAAGCAGTCTGAACTGTGTTCCTTGCTTCTTGCATGTGGCAACAAAATGGTCATTTATGGCAGAGTCCTTGACTCTCAGCATTAATTAACAGCTAAGATCCTTTCTTGCTTTATGTTGACAACAATGAGGCAGTTGAACAGTAAACAGAAGTATTTATCGAGTGGATCTCACTAGAAAAGGAAGCAAGTTATATCTAAGACATTTCAAGGACACTAAAGTAAAATTCTTTAGTAAAGGAACATAACCACTGCCTGTTGTAGCCTGGGAATAACTCCTCTGCCAAATCTGGACTATGTAGGGTAACGACAAAGGTGCATCAGCAGAAGATCCTGGACTTGCTGGAAAGGCTGTGGCCTGATCTTATGTGTCTCAGTGACCTGGCGAGGTTCCTGAGCTGCACAGAGGATGTGCATCCTCTCCTCACGATGACATTATTTACTGCAATGGCCATTATTTACTATGCAGGTGACAAACACATGAAATGTGCTGATCTCCACCTTATAATCCCGTGCACCCCAGCTTCTGTTGCTTCTTTCATCCTCCTTCAGGGAGAAAGCCACACTGCCTGCAGTGTGCACACTCTGTCTAATCATATCTCCTTGCCAAAGGTCACATTTTCATATGTGTACTCGGTAATAAAGGTCTGTAATCTCTGGCAAATAAGCCTTGATTCTTAAGTTGCTATTTGTTTGGTTAGTTGTTTTTTTTTTCCTGTCCTTCAGAACAGATGTTGCTTTTGAACCTACAAAACCAGCTTGACAAATATTTGTCAGTGGTTACCTCTGACAGTTTCCTACCCACATATCTTTTGCTTCAACTCCTTTTGGCCCTGCTGTGCCCTCCCTGTCCCAAAAGCCAAGCATTATTTCTTAGTTCTTTTCCCTGTGTTTGAGAAAATGGGTGCCCAGCTAATCTCCATCCACTTCATTTGTAAGAGCAGGCAGGGAAATTACACAACAGGTCTGCAGTGCAACTCCATCCTCTCTCTAATTCCCTATTAACCTCAAGAGAACCAATTAATTTTTTTACCATGCTCCAAGTATATCCACTCTTTGGAAAGCTTTTTCCCTTTTAATTGAGATGCTATCTATGTATTTTTCAACTTCAGGCCTTACTCTTCCCTCCTAATTTTTTTTTAGATAAGCTTCTTTCCCTAATCTACCCATTTCTCTCTGATCACCTATTTAAAAGCAGAAGGACCTCATTTAGCCAGCACTCACTTCCAACATGCAAAACTAGATTAAAGCTGGGGTGTGCTGCAGGTTTACAGCATTTACCAGTATAGTCTGGTATCGGTATTTAACCCTTAGATAATCTTCCATCTATAAAATGCCATGAAGATGTAAAGTCTGTATTGTAATACACTTTAATACTGGCAGATGGAGTAAGAGACTCATACTTAGAAACAGTGGTAGTGGAAGTGGTGCAAGTGCCTGTCCAATATTTTTATAACTGTGTGTCAGATAAGCAGAGTATAAAAAAAAGGATAAAGTTAAAAAAAGGATAAAGTTAAAAAAAGTAAGAAATGTAGAGTAGGAATATTTCTTCTTTGGGAAATGAAGCTTCATTAAAAACTGAGCCGTCTAAAAAATTTATTCCTTTTCATGAAATTCTATGATGAAAAGAATTGAAAAGCATTTTAATGTCAGTGTGATTAATTTGGATCTTTTTCAGAATAAATTGTTTCATGTTTGAAACTCAAAGCTCTTTGTTAATTAATTATCTTGGGTTAATGCATTTCAATTTTCCTGACACAGCATCTCCTCTAGAAACTGTGTTTTAAGAAACTATGAAAAGTTGATTTTGTTCCCATTCAGGATGAGCATAACTTTAAAAGAGCTGTTGAGCAGATGAAAGTGATTGGAATGATGTTGTAACAAAAGTAATTTGTGAGTCTCAGTGGAAACAATAGTAAAATTTAGAAATTAATTATAAGAATGATGACTTAGTAGGTACATGCTTCCATTACTTCTGCCAATGTAAACTCTCGTGGAAAAGGTAATATTAACATTTCTTGTTCTGTGTCTTTCCAGAAAAGTTCAAGTGCTCTTTGTCTTTCACTCTCTTGCTGATGTAAATTTAATACTGATGTGATTCTAGATCTGTAGTGTTATAAATGATGACTGAACCTGACTACGTTGTCTTAATTTTAAGGCTGGGGACCTTCAGGGCATCTCACAAAATAGTGCTGGTGAAAAATGGTGAATATCTACCTGTGGAATACATTACTGCAACATACACCAGAGCTAGTTATTTTATTATTAATCTTAATATTATTAATTGAGACACTTCTGTTGCTTGTATTGTCATCAGTTAAAACTTCTGCACCTGGAAAACTGCTGATTCTGGTAACTTTACTAACAGGGCAAGGGACAGAATAAAATACTGGCTAGTTCTGCTGCCTATACAGTTTTAACAAATGAGGTTAAAGCTTTGCTTTGTTTCCAAAATAAGCAAATTCAAGCAAACCTATAGAGAAGAAGGGTATGATTAGTTGCTGGTGATACTTGCACAAATTTCACTTGGGTTAGCACGTCTCCATTTACATTATACCCATAGGTTTAGACAATTATCTTCCGATTATCAAGATAGTAACAGTTTATTCATTATCATATATTATATAACATTTAGTAGTATTAGTGGGAACTGCATTCTTCCTTTTGTTGGAGATTTTCTCTCTCCTTCACTCGGTGACCTTTTTCTTCTGCTCACTTTACTAACATAACTCATGTGATAAAATAACAGTAAAACTGAGAGTACAGCTTAGTGAAAGTTCCCCAAGATGGCCTACTTATTTGACAGTTGCACTGGTTTCAGTCAGACTTACAGGTCTAAATGCAAGTTTTTGCTTTGGTTTTGTACTTCAGAAATAACAATCAGAGGTGTCCCTGGTGCTTATGAAGTGGTTTCCACAAATAAACTCTTCCTTTTCTTTCCTCTTCTCCCTTCCTTATTCCTTTACTGGGTACCACTGGCAAAACCTTTGTGTAACTATAAGATACATATTAATCTAATTAGTACTGATTAACATTTCCATCTTTACTTTGAAGGATGAAGGTGGTTCTTGATTGGATAAGGAAGAGAATATGAGGAAGGATCATTACATACAGAAGACAGGGCTTCTGTATTTAGTTTGGGGCTGGGAGAACACCTACACCCAGATACAAAGTGGCTGTATACACTGGTTTGAAAGAGTCAGCTTCAGAACTGGAGGGATGGGACTTCAATTCGTCTGCAAAATCCCTTGGAGTTAAGTATTTTGAAATACTGAAGTTTAGCAGAGGATGAGTTTGGCAGCTGTTGAAACTTAAAAGAAAAGAAGAGAAGAATTTATACTTCCTTGTTGTACAGACCATTTTGTCATCAAAGCAGGCAAAAGATTTTTATTCCTTCCTTCACTTTGCTTTTGTGTGTATATTGCAGGAACTACAGTTTATAGTCTCTCAAACTGTCTGTCAACACTGAAAAAAGCCCATTGATTGTACGGGTTGGCAGAGGTTCTGAGGAAGAAAGCATCAGTGGAAAGGTATTTGATGCATGTTTGTTGGCATAACAGTGAACATGAACAGAACTATACATGGAAACGTCTTCTGTGAGCAGGGAAACAACATCAAGATACTCTGTTTCCCTTAGGACTTCATACTTAATCTGTGGCAAAATGACAGAAACATTCATTTTCTCCCTTGCTAAGGATATGACAAGGGTTCAGCCATCCTCACCCCTTGGCACTCCTGTGAGACCTGTTCTGCCCATCATTTCGGACTGAGCAGCTCCTAAAATCTTGCACGTTTGTGGGTCAGAAATTCTGATCTCTCATAAGCTTCAGGTGTAGTTAGAAATGCTTAGAAACCCATTGCTGAGTATTCTGAGTATTTCTTGAAGCCTACTCTTCTGTCTTTTTCTCCATGGCTTCCCATTCCAATGTCCTTTAGCACAAAGAATAAAGCTTCATAATTTATTTCAGGCAAGCAGCAAAGAGAACATTCCAGGTGCTGAATAACCTGAACTAATCAGATTACTTTAAATATAAGTGGCAAGAGAATCTAAATAAAATACAAGAGCTTCTTTTATTGGGTGGGCTGTATTTGCACTGCTCTTTCTCTCAGACTCTCCAACTTTGCGCATTCCTGTTGCCTTTTTCTTCAGTCCCTGTCACTAAAGCTGGCTGTATAAGCTATATAGCATATGCAGAGCTATAATTCTGCTAAATTATAGCTATTCGGAATGGGCAAACATTCTAAAAAGTATCTGGAGATGGGCAAGAGACTAAGGGTTTGTATCAAGGTCTCAGTCATGGCCAAAATATCTCTGGATAATCGAATTAGAGTTGCTAACTCCTGAGGCTTTTCCCAAGGGGGAACCTGGCCTAATTCAGCAAGTGACTGAGCTCCACCTGCAGAGAAAAATGTAAGGATGTCTCACCTGCTGCAGTGTGTGCATCCATCTGATCCCATGCCTGAAACCAGCCCAGAGCTGGTCACATGTAGGGTACTGTAATATGTGCAATTTGCATTTCTTTCTGTAGAGTTATTAGCATTTTCCATTTTCTACACTAAAGGAAACCACAAAGGACATTTTTTCAGTCTCAGGAGTGTCCACATTGCTGGGCTTTGGGAGTTCCATAGAGGGTGAGTACTTGACAGGATCCTAAGCTCATCTTGTATATGATGCAGCTAAACCCAAGATTTTATTATAAAGGACAAAGATTAATAATATGCTCTCTGGGAAAATCTGATTGCCATGCTAGTATTCTAAACATGTAATGAGGACAGACAGTATGCATTACTTCAGGGTCATGATGGCCCTAAGCAGATTAGTTTCTCTTGAAACCTCTCCTAAAAGGTCCACGGCATCTTTAGATTGAATGGCTTTTAACATTTTTAAAGAAGTCTTATTGCATGCTGAAGAGAGCTGCCAAGGAGACAGCTTTCAAACATATCTTTTGATTTTTGTCCAATTATTAAACAAGTATTTTTGCAGGAGCTGGCCTGTATTGGCTACCTAGTAAACACCCAGGAAGTAAAACCAGAATAATTTCCTGTTTTATTTTTGACCCTTCTCATTTTTTAATTAAAAACTTAATTATGGTACAGTCCTTGTTTTCTTTATTTTTAGTTACATAGGCTGAAAAGTGATATCTGAAGTAAGCATGGGGAATAATCCCTTTGCTGCAGCTCTCCTTTTCTGGAGCTGCACAAGCAGTACAGACTCTCTTGCACATACTAATTTTGGTCTCCTCTGCATTTAAACAGGACTGTTTAGTTCAGCTCAGAAGCCTGATAAAATTATTTCCTTTTCAGGAGGCTCTTCTATCTTAAAGTTAGGTTCATTCTTCTAATTTTTAATTGAGCTGCTGCAGAAATATAGGAAGTAAAAACTTTGGTAGTGACACTAGTTGTGCTACTACAGTGCATGTTTAAATTTAAATCCAAAATATATGAAAATGGAGAATCATGTTTATATGATAATCTGTACCTTACAGGATAGGACTTTATGCCTTACCGCTTGTAAATTGAGGGAGAGCCTGAAAGTTCACTCATGTCCTGAGTTCCCTCAATGTGGCTTTCTTCTGACGCTTGCACGTGCTTGTCCTCTCCTCTCTGAGATCTTGATATGAAATATTTTCATCACCCCTTGCCACGTTTTTGTCTTGACTGAGCTCTGAGAAATAAGAAATCTCTTGGCTTTGAAGTTTGTCCCCTCAGTTGACCAGATTTTCCTTCTTTTCCCCACGCTGTAAAGCAGAGATGCTGTTGCAGAGCACAAAGCGGTGAGGTCTGCCACACACGTCCTGTATCTGCAGGTGCCTCTGACGGGCAGAACGACTCTGTCGCCCCCCACCCAGGACGGCGGGCACAGCACACCCCATTGCAACACTGATCGTTAACATGTTACTCATGTTGTGCTGCTTTAAAATCACAGCTTCCCTCCTCAACTTCGCTTCCAAACCACAGAGACTGTTATAGTCTGTGGGAGGGCAGGAAACAGGTGGGGAAATAATCTGGGGGTTTTTACATGTGCCTTGCTCTGATGCAAAAGCTGCCATGAGGAGGAGCAGTTTATTGTCCAGTCACATGTGGTATACATCCACCTTCCCCAGCCACAGGTGACCTAGGCTACACTCTTCCTAACAAACAGCTTAAAACCTGCCTGGTTTTATGCTGTCAAAAGGAAATACAAGCTACATATGTGAACCTAATTTTTTAGGAGCTCTGGGTAAACTGTGAATTCTGCAGCTGTTTCCAGGGGTGGCAAGCACAGCCTTTTCACTTTCCCAAAGAAAAGAGAGCTTTCTGTGCTCTAAAAATTGCCTCATCAAAATTGTGCAGGTCAAAGCATAACAAGAAGATTCTGGGTGCTTTTGTTTAGGAAAAAAAAAAAAAGAAAAAAAAAAGAGGGAAAAATAGAACAGTTCTCTTTAAAGCTGTCCTTTTGCTGAAGTTTCTGCTGTGTGCTGCCCTGGGACTTCTCATTATTTCCCACAATCAATCAATTGTTCTCCCCAGTGAATCAGCTCATCCACTCATCTTCACCTCCCTGAAATTTCCCAGTGAGGTTAGAAACAGCAAATTGCTATAATATTAAGTAATAAACCCCAACCTTTTTATGACTTGGCTGTTGCTTATTTTTCTCTAGTGGATACCAATAAAATAGAAAGAGCTCCCTTGAGCAGCACATCTGAGAAGCTGGAATGCTTTTAAGTGCGACAGGTTAGAAGAGGTCTTTAGAGATAATCTCTTCTACTCTTTAAAATTAACTCCTTGGGGAAATCCTAAATAGTTCTTCATAATTAGAAACTTCATAATTGGATGCAGCAGAGTTACAACTACTTTATTGCCTCTGTTGTTGAAGCAGCCTTCTGTTACACTGAAGGCTAGGTAAGCCTTATTGCTTCCGTGTCTTCCTTTTCTGCTCATGAAAACCTCTGATGCCAAGAAGGATAATTTCCCCTAGAGTTACTGTAATGCCCTGTTGAATCAGATCAAGTCTTTGGCTATGTAACTACTTGTTGTGTAGATTTTTATCAATCTCCTTCCTCCAGTCTGTTATCTGTTCATGGAAATAGTTCCTAATGAGAGGATAATATCCTGCAGGAACGGTTTACTGCAAGAGTCAGGGTGACAGGGAGGGGACACAGGTAACATGGGCCTTAATCTTCTCTTTCTCTCCGTCTATCCTTCTTTGGTCCCTTCCCATGAAGACTCACACGCAGCACAGTCCCCAGATCTGGAGCAGGGCTGGATCCAGCCTTGCTTGTGTTTGCTGTCTATTAGTGACATTCGACAATCATGGTATGTGTACTGTAACATAAAATACGTGGTGACAAATGTATAGCAGAGAAATGAATGAGAAACATTCCTTATTTCTCAGTAAAAGTATATTCTGAATAAATATTTTCTACATGTTATCTGAGATACACAGTGCAAATAAAGCCTTCTGAGAACCTCAAAGAAGATATTTGGAGCAGTCATGTAGGATTTGTCAAAGGAAAATCATGCCCAAGAAACTTGATTACCTTCAGTGGACTCCATTTGTAGTTTCTGAGATGAAGGAATAACAGCTAAGACTGGAAAGGGCTGTTTAAATTTAGCTAAGTAAAATGTTAATTAAAAATCAAGACAATAAAAAATAAATGCTGTGTGAATTCCTAATGCCAGTGCAATTAATTGTTTCTGTATTTGGTATGTCTGTAAAGGGTAACCTTGCAAAAAGCTTCCTGTATCTCTTGGGAAGCTACTGGGATTGACTTTATCACTAGAAACTAAGTTGTCTTATTTCTGAAGCAATCTCCAAAGGTATTGCCTAAGAAATGTAATCTGCTTTCTGCCCAGCAAGTTTTGCTCAAATGGGTAAGTGGAGAAATAGTGAATAATGAAGTAACATAAAGCATCTGAAGGGTTGAAAGTTTGAAGTACATGAAAAATTTTAAATGAAAGGGCAACTAGAAAACCATAAGGTGAAATCATAAAGACTGAAGGTCTTACACAGAACCAAGATACTAGATCTCTGCTCTCAGCACCTCACATCCAGCTTCTTGCCAGTTTTCTGATTTCTTTAAGGCACTGTTTCATGAGACTTTTCTCCCTTGCAAAAAAAGAAAGAAAGAAAGAATCCAGGAAAAATAACAATAACTACTGCAATACAAAAGAAGCATAAAAGCATAAAAACATAAAAAGTCCAAATAATTTTTTATGCCATGGATGCAAGTAAGAAAGATGTGACCCTTCTCTACACTAGTTGACCTCCATTAGCACATTAACCATACATAGGCCAGACAAGTAGTTTGCATTCATAACATAATTTTCCTTAGAATTAGCAAATTAAGTCCATCTGGAAATTAAGCAACATGCAGCCACTCTCTCAGCTCCCCACCCCAGTGGAATGGGGAAAAGAATCAAAGTAAAATTTGTAAGTTAAGAAGAGTTTTATAATGGAAAACAAAGTTAAATGCAGTAACAACGCTAAATTATAACAATAATTATAATAAAAAGGGAAAAAAAAGTGATGCACAATGCGATTGCTTACCACTTGCTGACCAATGCCAGGCCCTCCTTCCCAAACCCTGACTGACCTCCTTTCCAGGTAACTGCCCCCAGTTTATATACTGGGCATGAGGTTCTGTGGTGTGGAATACCCCTTTGGTCAGTTTGGGCCACTTGTTCTGGCTATGCTCCCTCTGAGTTTCTTTTGCTCGCCTCCTCACAGGCAGAGAGTGAGACAAAAAAACAACCAAACAAAAAAATCCCTACAGCCCCCTGCCCACCCTCTCCCCCAGAAAAACAAACAAAAACCCCAAAAAACCCAAACCAAAACCAAACCCTACAACCACGGGGTAAAAGAAAAAAAACAAAGTCCTAGTCTTAAGATAAACATGACTTAGCAAGAACCAAAACATCCATGTGTTATCAACATCATTCTCATTCCAAATCCAAACCACAGCATTTTAAAGCACTGTAATAGCTACTGAGAAGGAATTAACTCTATCCCAGCTGAAACCAGGACAACTGCCTATATTGAACCAGGCCTTCACAGCTGGGGATCTCTGGACATTTGATGTCATTGCTCCTGAGGGCAATACAGGTCCTGAGGAGCAGCAGTTACAGTTTTTCCATGCGTTCAGACTAGAGGTAATTTATGTCATTACTGGAGTGTGTGTCTATGATGCACTCCTTGAAAAAGATGTACAAGAAAATTGCTTACAACATCTGCTTTGTGAGCACACAAAGGCTTCTGCAGGAATCCAGCAGTTCTCTTTTGCCACCTTGGATCAAGGTATGTGATACGGAAAAGGTCTATAACTTAACAGGTGCAGAAAAAAGGCACCACAGCCTCTTTCTCATGACTGCAATAAGGCACTGCGGAATTGAAAGACTCATAACAGAGTGGTCATGCCAGGGGCTTACTCCAGCCATAATGAATAGACAGCATATTAGTTCCTGCAGATTCTGTAGTGTGTTTGCAACTATCATGAAAGACCATATATTGGGCTTAGCAGTGTAACTGAGTCGCGTTCTGTACTCAGGAAGAACACTGGCATAGCACACTAAAACTATTTGCTCAAGTTATTTAATATCACAGTCAACTTCAAATGTATTTTAATGACTTTCGTGGGTTTTTTCCCCCTGTCAAATAATTGTTTTACGGAAATTTTTGGGCACTTCAGAGGAGGTGAGGTATACTATATACTTTAAAATGTATGTATTTCATAGCAAAATTTTTCAATATGCTTGTATATCTTGCTACATGTGAGACCAATCTGGAAGGCCTTGGTGCATAAAGAAGAAAATTAGGAATATTTCAGATTAAGGCAAATTTTATGCTGGAGTGGTGTGGAATTGCATTCAGAACACATTAAGAAATCATACATACGTATTTACATAATAGCTCTTCAATATTTCCTTTGGTATTAAATTAGTCCTGTCTAACTTGACAAATATTAATGACCCACATAATGAAAGAATGAAACTAGGTTTTGATGAAAAAATATATCTGATTACGTTATCCAGTTTCAAGTAAGGAATTTATGGTGGTGCTGCCATAAGGATAGAATGGCATTTCAGCTGGTCTGGGCTCAGGACTGGTGCCTGCTGCCCATCTGGCAGTAAAGTGATAAAGTAGCAACAGCTGCTAAGGGGCATGGAGAAGTTAATTTGAAGAGATATGCAAGTCTGAAGCAACTGGTACAACTGCTTGAGCAAATAATACATGCTTACTACTCCATGGCCATAGGCAGAACTCCAGGAAGGAGACTTAAAAAAAAAATCCCTTCACATCTTATAAGAGAGAAAAGGGACTCACAAAAGTTTAAATTTTTATAATAGGAAAAAATAACTGATTTTAAATCCCAGATTCGGTACTAACTTAACCTTTTTGTCTTATTTCTGATCACAAGAAGTAAACAACCAAGCAAACACTACATGGAGGTTTTACAAAGATAGCCAGTTCAATGTTGGAGAAAACTTTTAATGTGCTCTTTCAATGAAGAAGAAATTCTCTACCTAAGTTAGGACTTGCTACAATCGATATCAAGCCCCTCAAGATCCGACTCCCTCAAGATCTGAATCAAACTTTGTAATTTCTTTTTAGTTGTTAATTAGGAGCTATAGTTAGACAGTTATGATTAAGCAATTGCGCTTTGAACGTTGTATACTTGGCTAATCTTTTGTTTCAAGGGAAAGGGAAGACAACCAAGACAAATGGGCTGTCTGGATGAGAGCCACCAGGACTGAAGTCAGCAGAACTGAGCAGTAATGGGGGGAAAGGTAATTTCAGCAGTGGGAGATTGTGACCACCGACTCATTGAGTTCTTACTCAGAATGGACCCCAGACTGAAATGGAGGGAAGAAATGCGCATGTCGACTAATTAGCATGAGATGTGAGAGATACAACTAGCAAATAGGGATTTGAGTACTAATTAATAAAAAAAAGTAAGCAATCTGTAACCAATGAGTGTTGATGGCTTTGTTTGTTAAAATGTATAAACAGTGTAAAGTGTTGATGACTGGGGAGCCAGCCTTTTAAGGGTTACCACTGAGCTCTGTCCTTTCACAGAATCACAGAATATGCTGAGCTGGAAAGGACCTTGCACAAACTAGAATGAAAAATTGAAATACCCCACCTTAGTGTACGAGCAAGTAACGAGCCTGCATTCAGGACAACACAGGAGTTCACATAGTCATTTCTGTTACTTTGGGAGGAATAATGGGGAAAGGCTGTATTTAGAGGCTAAGAAAAATCTTCCTGTGCTATCTTTGATATGCTGTGTATACATTATTTTCTAAAGGTATAGTTGGGTTTTCAGATTGCCTGTTTTGCCTGATGACTTGGAAAGCACTTTAGAGCAGACTCATTCAAATGGACTATGTGCTTGATTTAATGTATGCATATTTCATAAAGGTAATTTTAAGTGCTTCAAGGGGCAGATGGAGGCAATATATCCAACAAAAAATGCTTATATGGTGTTTTGAGGATGCAAAGTAGATGAGAGCCGGACAGCTGAAAAAAAATATTGTCGCCCAGTGAAAACTGATTAAATTGAAACTGTTATAATAAATACTGAGCAGTAATGGTACAGATGGCTCAAAATCCCAAACAAACACCTTCACAAGCAAACTCTAAATCCAGACAAAGAACTGAACTAAAGAAGACATGAACTGTAGAGTACACCCATGGAAACCTCTCTATACTTTCAGGTATTTTGGATGTTTTTGCCTGAACACATGACATGTATAACTTTTCTGTGAGTTTAATAACTCTGTATGCAACTGTTTACAATACTCCTTTGGAGTTTATCTGCTATAGAGAGAAAAACTTTGCCCACAGTACAGTTAAAACAGGGCAGACCAAAGTATCAACTTACATGACTAAAACCCATGTGATGCTAAGTCTTTGCAAGATCAGGCTTGGAAACCTTTTCCTGATTTTATCTAATGATATAATTTGAACCAGGTTTACTAAATAACTTCAGTTTAAACACATACTTTTGTGTATCAATGTATGACCATTTGAAATCAACCTTAAAGTCAATAAATAGTTTCAACATGTCTAAATATTTTTAAGCACAGCTATTCTGTCTCTATTGAACCTAGTAAGAGGTGCCATTTGGAAATATTTGTTTTCAAAAGTCCAAATCACCATGCACCTGGACTCCTACTTGCCTAAGCTGTGTGCCCTATAGAGATCTTCTCTCTACACAGGTTTTGTATTTAGCAAACATACTAATCTTAATCACTGTGTGCAAGATTGTCTCTTACACCATCATATGTTCCTCCTTCTTGTATAGGAAAAGCAGCCACCAAGTGCAGAAAAAGGTGCATGGAGACTGCCTTGCATAGGGAAGGCAGTCTGCATGGTCTGGAGCCAGAGAGAACAGGTTATTTTATGCACAGACCCCACCCCTCTACCCTGTTTCTCATACCTTCTTCCTCCATATAACTTCATTCAAGGAGAACTAGAAGATATTTTTATGTTTACACTGTCTCTTGTGACTGGAGAAGAGGAGGAACAGGACTGAAAAGAACACGCAGCCCTTTTTCATGTGGTTTCCTATCAACAATAACATTCTCTAAGTCCTGTCAGCCCTCACTCTCTCATCTGATCATTCATTTATTTGTATTCTGTGTCTATCTCCTAAGATGCTTGATGTGGAGCATCTTTTACAAATTCCTGAGCGCCCGTTAGGCCTGCTGAGCGCTTCAAAAGAAAGTGAGAATACTCCAAGCCTTTGGCAAAATCTTTACTGCAAACTTAATGGATTGCTGCTCTTGCAACTACATCGTGTCCCTACTTTCAGCTGTTGCAGGAGGGGTGCAGACACCACAACGCAGAAAAAGAAGACGAGGAGTGGGGTTTCCAGTTTGCAGTCTTGACACGTAGAAGATGAGACCATTAAGAAGAAGAAGCTGGAAACTGTTTTCCAAATCCAATCATAATCTACCTCTCCTTTAAACTACTCAGAGAGGAGAGTTAGGCTGCCTACTGAACTCTGACTTTTGGGGCTTCTAGTTAAGATGCTCTTTTGCCTGTGGCCAGGGCCATAACAACTAGAACAGAAGGCAAATTAGCCTTAAAATCATGTTTTTATGTTTCACCAGTGTTTAATGTAAAATGTGAATGTTTCCTCAAAGGAGGCTCAGGTAGTCTAGCTGAAAACTAAGAAAAATAAATATTTTAGTAGATATACTGTAACAAAGATTATAAACATGCAGACCAATATATACAGTGCTTGATACAGGGTAATACTCAGGCATGGGCTCTACCATTGATTTTAGAAGCTGACGGTTTTTTTCAATCCTCATCCTTCTACAGAGGCATAAAACCCTGCTTTGTATAATGCCTGCCAGTGGTTATCACATTGTGGTTTCTCAGATAAAGGAATAACAACAGAGATGGAAAAGGGTTGATAAAACTTTACTGAGTAAAACCTAATTATAAATCAAGACAACATGAAAAAATAAATCCATGAGATTTTTTTCTAATCTTAGATTGCTGTAACTGAGATCAGTGGCCTGCTTTATACCAGCAAACTTAAGTATGTGTTTATTTATCCAACCAACAAATTCAGTGTTCTGCTTCATGCTGACTTTAAACTAACCTTAGAGCTGCTTAATAAAGCTTAATAATAAAACTCAGTCAAATGTTACTGTGCTGTTAAAACAAAATCTTTGGATCCTGGTTTAACCTTTAATGTTAAATATGTTTACAAAAACCATTGAACAAAAAATATGGGGAGAAACTGGCCTCTAATCCATAACCTGCTAGGACCTTGCCATGGAAAAAGTAAAAATGCAGGTTACTTTTGTTTGCTTTGCAACTCACTGCAATTTCAAACTAAGTCTATAAAAGAGATAGATATAGCTTTAACATAGGGGACTGGATTAAAAGGGATGTATCAAAAGGAATGTGATTGCTTGTTGAAAAATACCAAAGTATATTGCTAGAAAGACACAGGTGTGTGGGAACTGATAAAAACCTGACACTAAGGATATGTTAACATTTCCATTTACTTACAACCCTCCCATTAAAAATGCCCTGAGCATAGTATATATTTAGATACAGTTCTTCTTTTACAGTTCTTCTATCACTTTAAAGAGGAGAATCTGTGTTAACAGCCTCAATAAATGACTTCGCCAAGAGAATTTCCTGTTCCTCAGATATATTTTCTCATTGTACCTTATTTCATGATACCCAAAATTTATTTCAAAAGCACACCTTCTAGATGTTAGGGCTCTCAAGAACCGCCTCATGTATTCTGTTCCATGAAAATGTAGATTCCTAGTTTGTGGTCCTGGTAGAAGTAATTACATGGCTCATGTTTTGAGGCACATCTAATGTTTGCACTGTGCAATTCAGGAGGACACAATTAATGTAATACACTTTGGTTTTCTCCCCTAGCTTACGATTTCCTAGGGGCATCAGTGTTAGTCTAGTCCTCATGAGCAATTTTGTGACTTCCAAACTTTAGGCTATTCTGCATTATACCAACAGCCCCTGACTAATGTGAGGGTTTTGCAACAAAGCAGTCATTTCATGGAATGAAAAACTGGCAGAAGTTTCTTCTGTCAACCTAAGGATATCTTTTTTCAAGGAAGAATCTCATGTGGGTTTTTAAGAAGAATTAGCTTGATTTTCCATTACTGCAACAGCCAAAGGCACCTACAGATACATCAAATACAAAGCTGTACTTTTGCCTTACGTATAAGGATGTTCAAGGTTTCTCAATTGCTCTTTCTGGGCCAGGACACTCTAAGGAATATTATACAAGTCATTGTAAATCCTCAGTTCTACTGTAATGGACTTGTTTTAGACGTGTCACTATTTATATAATAACTAATACCACAGTGATGTCTCAGAATC
This sequence comes from Pseudotriccus pelzelni, assembly GCA_035584735.1. NCBI lineage: Eukaryota > Metazoa > Chordata > Aves > Passeriformes > Tyrannidae > Pseudotriccus > Pseudotriccus pelzelni. The sequence goes on along the minus strand of JAWMRA010000016.1, from coordinate 7,498,249 downwards.
TTCTCTTCAATTTAAATATTTCAGCACATTGCTTACTGTATTTAATTTTTCTTCATGCCTTATATAGAGTTGTAATCAAATTGACTTGAAATGTTTCTTGTAAAATTATTGCATAAACCATATTTCTTATGTAGAAATGTATGAAAATAAACACATTCATTTTCTGAATTATATGAGTTTATGGTAGTATTTCAAGCATAACTGATTTAAGATGATTGTATCTGGACTTATCTGGGAGGCTGGGACTATATACCAACTAATAAAGTTTCTGTATACATCTAATAAATCCAGCTGCAAAATAACACAGTTTGGATTCTCACCCCAAGATTTAAAAACTCTTCCAGGTATACACTTAATCAGGTTTATGGGTACTTCATTTTTTATGTTCATATCTTTTAATTAAACATCTTTTCTGAACTAAGTAGCTCCCAGTGAAAGCAACACAAAATTTGTTACATCTTGATAGATATTTGTGCAAAAAATTAAAACACTGGATGATCCTAAATTGCTAATAGTGCTGTTTCTCTTCTTACACCTCCTGTTCCTGATGCAGTAACTCCAGAACTATCACCTTTTACCAGGAATTTAAACAATGTCTCACAGAGTTACACGATAGCTTGTTTTCCTTCAGCACACTTCTCATTCACTTTGACAAAACTGTTAATGTACATGTATTTAAGATAGAATGATCCGAATCAGTGGGGGGCCAGCAATGGCTTGCAGACTTGGTCTACCGAAGTAATCTCTCTGGTCATGGCTTGCTCCTCGCTAATAATTTTCCCCAAATCCTTGCAGCTCATACTCTGTTAAACAGCAAAAAACGTATTCCCTGCGTGAGCAAGGTTTATATCCCCCTTCCTCCATGTGGATGTAAAGGAATGTATGACAAGGAAGACTGCAGACCAGATGGAGGCAGTTCCAGTGATAGCCTGCTGTGGTCTAAGAATGGTTACTCCTGACATAAATTAGTGAATGTTGCAGTTGCCAGTGAAGGACCTTCACAATAATGCTGAGAGAACTAACAGGCATTTAGAAGTACACAGGTATTATGGCCCTTAATATCATCTGAAAAAAGTCCTGCCTCTCCCTCCTAAAGAGCAATTCAGAAATAACTATGGCAAGTTTTCAGGAGCTTGCAACTCAGAATTATTTTAGTCCCTGATTTGTGGCTTAATGTATCCTACTCTCCATCTTCAGGGCCCCTATTCAGTGTGGACCAGTTGCATGGGCCTAAATGAGTCATGTGTTTCATTTGAATATGGAGTGACATGCTTAGTTGGGTGTGTTTGCATACTAATATTCCTTGAATTTACTGAAATAAAAGATGAGATGGGAGATAGGAGAAGCAGAGTTTCAAAACACAAAAGAGCATTTCTCAGTTGCTCCTGCAAGATCAAGGACATAGCCTGGACCTACATCATGGGTCTAGAAAAACCCCATATATATGGCAAAAATTCTTCAATATCCACTACAATCTACATCATCGTGAGAGCATCTTTCTATAGAAAGATTTTTTTTTTCTTGAAGCAGAACAGTCCTCCAGCTGTTACTCTGTGCCACTCAGGTTTTACACTGATTCTCAGAAAAATGTCAAACTTAAATATAAAGAAAAGTAAGAAATAAGTTCAAATGATAGATGAGTTTAGTGAGAATCTGAGTAACTCAGACTAAGGAAGTATAGGGACAGTTTTATCTTATGTACTGCAATATTTTAAACCTATATGTACTAAACCTGTGTTTTTTATTCCTATTATTTCAAATAATTTCTGAAGTTAACCAGGCCAGCTGTGCTTTTCCAAAGAACAGGTTAGGCAACATTTGTTGGAAATTATTCACTAAATCAACTAATCTACGTGGGGGAAAAAAAAAAAAAAAAAAGCACGCTATCTTTTTTGGAGCACAACGTGTTTGTCCAGAAGCTGCGTGTTCAAAAGCTTACCCAGTTTTTTAAGTGTAGTGATTGGTCTATGGAAAGATAACTGCTTTTCCGTACAGATCTTGCTTTGCTTATATCATCAGACCATTGCAACTGCATCATCCACGGTACAGGAATATCTTAAGATTCATTGACTAGTAAGTCTGAAAAGTGGACCATTTTGTCTGGCATTTTGTCCAGCAATGTGCCAATTTGGCACATTTTCAAGGGGGTGTGAGGCTGGGTTTTTTTTCTTCAGATGGTTAAGGGTGTGCTGGGAAGGCTTGCAGGAGCCAGCTGACGCTGCCTCTCAGCGCCATAGCTGTGTCTGCTGTGTGTGTAGGAGAGGCTCCCAACTCCACCCAAGTCCTGCTGAATTCCTGTGGCCTTGCTTGGATGTTTATCCAAAGATGCTCCATGACCATACTCTGTGTCACTCAAAATCTGATTGTTTGTTGTCTTTCCTTCCTGAGCCTTTGCACCAAGGGACAGTAAAATGCCAGGATTAGCTATTTTAGGGAGCCGAGGTGATGGATAAGGTCAAGGAGTTTCAGCCTGTATACTCCTAGGGATTGGAGAAGTATCTCCACTAACTAGTTTCAATATTTTTCATAGATTAGAGTATAATGTCAGAACTGTCTCTTAAATAGACCATTATTTCCCTCAGACCATTCTGAGGTCCCTTTTCAACTACATTTTCTGTGATTATAAATACCGAACCCTATAGCTTTTATAGTGGCAGCTGGAGATTCATTCTGGCTCTGAGTACAAGGTTCTGCACTTTAAATGAAGAAAAGTAGGGGCAGCAAAAAGTGTGTGACTCTGGTAGACATTTCCGCTCAGGCTTTTTCCTATTCTATGAAAGCAACTCCACTGAACAAAAATGTACACAAGCCAAATCCACAACAAAGACATATATGCTCTTAGTATAAAACCCAAAATTAATATTTTGCCTTCTTGTTTTTCTACTGAACTCCCAGCGACCCCCGGTTTGCTGAAATGCTTTACTGAATGTACAAGCATGCCCATCATCCTTTACAAGCCATAATGCAGGGCTTTCTTTCCATTATTATTATAATTCTGGATGTATGCCCTGCCTGTGTTTGCATTGTAAGCAAAGAGCATTCACAAAATCAAATGCTCACATTCAGATACAGGTAACAACATGAAAGCAAATTATGATGGAAGTATTTATGTGCAACTTGCCTGCTGTACAGAGTCCCCAGGATTGTTTTATTCTGCTGCTGATTCTCAAAGACATCTGTCATTTTCTTAGGCTGATTTGTTGGATTGCCCAGATTTTACTGTTTTAAACAGCGTATTTTGCAAGTGCATATTTGCAGTACTTCCTTCAAGATATGTTCTTAATTTTGAGATCTGGTTAGTTTTTTGGTCTTGGTTTTTTCCCAGTCATCCTTTACAACCCCTACACATTCTCATTTTATATACCCCTGCGAATTTCCCAGCAGAGGAATCTAACTCCACTGAAGCACATCGTATGTTTAACAGTTGTAAAGAAAACAAATCCCTTTCTGCACCCTATGGATCCTGTCATTAGTAACGCCAAAGCAACAGCGACCTACGAAGTTGCCGAGCCTCGGCGAGGCTCCCGAGAAAACACCCCTCTAAATGGAGCCCTCGCTGAGTATTCAGGCTCAACATTCTAGCAGTGGCTCAACATTCAGGTTCAAACCATCCCCAAGTGTGCCTGAGCCTTCGGGCGTATGACCCAAGCAAAGCCAAGCTGACCTGACGGGAAGATGCCACGGAGCCCAAGGGCCTCGGCTGTCGCCCCTCAGCTCAAAGCCCGGCTGCTGGCTGGGAGAGGCTCGTCTCGCTCGTGGGGAGCGGAAAGCCCGGGTGTTTGCGATGCAAAGCCTTCACGTAAGGGAGGGAAAGTCGCCGACGCGGCAACGGAGAGAAAGAGTAACAGTGTTGTCAGTGATGCTTCAACCAAGCGCTCCCCTGACAGAAAATAACCGGCTTTTCAGCACGGCCCCTCCAAACACCGCGGATTACGGCTGCGCCGGGAATGCGGGCTGCTGAGGACCGCGGGGCACAGCGAGACGAGCCCTCCCCGCGGTGCGGGCTCTGCGGTGCGGGCTCGCTGGGCCCCCGCAGGGCACGCCCGGCCGGCGCGGCGCTCCCGGGGCGGGGCGGGAGGCGGGGCCGCGGCGCCGCCGCCGCCGAGCCCCGCAGCGGGGCCGGACGCGGCTGCCGCCGGAGCCGAGCGGAGCCTCCTCCCTGCCGGGGTTGCCACATCGGCACCGCCGCTCCGAGAAGGCGCTTCCCGGAGCGGATCGGGAGCTCAGCGCGCGGGGAGATGGAGCCCCGGTGCCGCCGCTGCCGCCGCCCCCCGGGACCCGCGCTCCGCCAGGGCCGCCGCTGCCACTGCCGGGACGGAGAGAGCGGCCCCGCCGCCGTCTAACGCCGCAGCCCCGGCGGCGCGGCCGAGGCGAGAGGCGGCGCGGGGGCCGGCGCGGCCCCTCCGCCCGCCGGGCGGCGGCGAAGCGCGGCCCCC